>JABWTJ010000076.1:1410842-1571658 GCA_016801875.1 Solanum sitiens | reverse complement strand
AGGTTGGAGGTTGGATACCCTTTGTGAGTTGAGATGGGGTGTTCAATAGTTATCTCCTAACCTATAATAAATGAATATTTAAGACTCCGTGGGGTAGTTATGCTTAACACCGAGAGGATTTGAAGAAAGGGTGGGTACACTTCGTGAGTAGAGATGTTGTATCCAATGTACCTCTTGAGATGGGTGCTCCTGGTTAGTAGAGAGTGATTTACTAAGCAGCAATCTCCTTATCCCTTAACTATGCTCCCGCGTAGGTGTAGCTATTGTATTATCCATGTAAAGGCACAATTCCGCATTGAGACCGGCGTACTCGACCTCTCGGAGGTCTTATAGAAGCTCTTTCATATCGCTCATCGCATATACATAGTGAAAAGTAGTGCGGAATTAAAACTTTTCACAAAACATTCTATAAGTCTTTAAAATCTCTTTCATATAAAAGTAACAGGAAATACTAAGTATCAATCTCATCAAACATAAGACACAAGAGTACTTGGGACACGACCGATACGAAATAGAAAATATAATACTACTAAGTCTATTAAAATACTTCAATACGAAACATAAAAGACATGTATTCCCTCGAGTCAAATGAGGACATACTTCAACTTCACTTGAATGCTGCTACGACCAAGTCTTAACTTCCCAAATTCTCCTCACCTACCAAACACTATATAGATATATAAAAGCATGGAGTTAGTACAACCACATGTACTAAGTATGACATAACGCATAAAAATCATGAAAACGGACATTTATTGGAAATATGCATCTTTTCATTTAAATATCATAATATGATCATAAGAACAACATTTATCAACTTAGAAACACATAAGATAACATTTAATAAAAATATCACATTTTTAGAAGACACTTTCTAGTGACCTATATTCACTGTACAGTGAATTGCTTCACTGTAACAGTGAAGTACTTTACCTTCCATTTTAACCCTTTCTAGCATGTAGTCTTCTCACTAAAGGTTATCTTAAGGTTCACTTAAGTCACCTAAAGAGAGACCGCCTATACACCCTCTCTAAATGTTCCTAAACGATCCTCTAGGATACTCTTAATGAGACACATACACACCTACAATTCAATAACATACAAGACATATAAGATATGAAAATCCCCCCTACCAAGGTTATCAAAAGACTTACTTAAGTAATCCTAGAAGAGAACGCCCATACACCCTCTTCAAGGTTACCTAAATATTCCTTAAGACTTCCTAAGCTTATATCATGCCAAACAGAACAACCAATTTCCTTAAATAGAGTCATTCTCAAGACATCCATAGATAAGACATGAAGAGGTCATCCATTATGCCCTCTTCATAATTTAACTAAGGAATCCTTAAGTCACTCTACATTAGGTACTTATTCACTCACACACTTCATAACAAAAGTCATTAGTTCATTAGTTCATTAAGAGACTCATACATCACATAAAGTACATTCAAATAATGGTCTTGGAGAAGACCTACGGACTCTCACTAACATCTTCAAAGCCTATTGTGCAATGTCTAGATAGCGTCCCATAAGACCACCTAAACTTCATAGAACTTCTCTAATGCTAATGGATATCCCACATGATGAGAATAGGCAATAACCGATATATCCCATGGTAGCAAAACATGGAATACGGAGTTCTATCCTACTCCGATGAGGTTGGTCTACTTGCCAATTGTAGAACTTGGACCCATCCCATGTAGGTACATGGTTAAGTAATATGAAGGGCATGATTTGTATTCTACTCTCATAATTTATCTATAACTACTTCCCTTACCATACTCACTCGGTGCTAGCCTTCGTTCTCATAGATTAATTCACATTAAGGTTCATACAAAGGGCATATCAAGTTCATAACCCAATTACATTTACCTTACAAGAGAGGTACTCTAGGGCTGCCTTACAATGGCGACAAGAAGCTCATTATGACTTTCCTAAGTTTAGATATGATGTCGTTCCAGCCAACAAACCTTAAGTCGATCATTCATTACATGAAGGATACCATTACGACTTTCTACTTCAAGGATCATAAACTTACCACTAGGTTCAAGGTTCCACATAACATTCATACATACAAGACTAAGACGTTTAGCATCCTAAGTCAAGGCATCACATATTCACATTCATATATGCATCAAGTAAGACACACAAGTCTACCTAAACAAGACACAACATACTTCACTTTAGAACATATTACATGTTATACTAGAAGCACATAGTCATAGTCTAATATGATCACCTAACAACTTTAATAGATGAAACATATACTTTCACATAGGTAGATACGATCATACTTCACATAATCAACTACACAAATCAACATAATATTTCAAGTAGTTACCGACAAGGCCATAATCATCATAATACTTAAAATAACACTAACAAGGCCACATCAATTAACATAACATCGCCACCATAAGCGGACCAAACCAATAACAACATAATTGAAGTCTAATTAACATTAAATAAAAGGAATTAGGGCAGAGTACCACCACTCCATCATCCACACTTCAATCTAATGCTAAATCAACCAATTCAATACCATAAGGCCCTTAACCATGGCCATGAACATCAATTCAAAGCATAAATCATAATACTCATCGAATCTAAGTCAATTTAATATAGATTTACCAACCTAAGACCAATTATATATAAATTGAATACAATTCTTACATCATTAGAAAGCCCATAAAAAACAACACCACAATTCTTAAATATTAGACCAATATCAAGTAACCCATAAAGTAGTCAAAAAGTAGGGTTCATCAATTACATGGATTCATAGGTTATTCATGTTTAAATCATCTAAATACAACAATTCAATCACTATTCAAGGATTAAAAACCTTTAATGCAAGAACCCATGTTAGAATCATGAAATTGGACAATTCATCTTTGAAAACTTTAGAAAACATCTTTGAAGTTGGGCTCCTTGATGAAACGAGTTTCAAAAATCAAAAACCATACCTCAACAATGATAATCCTCCAATTTGATGAAGAATCACCACTAAAATCACCAATCCAAGATCTTCCTTGATTATGGAATCCAATGGAGTCTTTGGGAATTCTTAAGGGATTTGGGAGTTTTCATTTTGAAGAATGAAATCTTGTAAGTGTTAAAGACTTATATACATGTCTAAAATACCCAAAAGACCCTTAGGGAACCTCCAATACTCCTATTTGGAAGTGGGGTGAAATTACAACATCACCCCTCACTTAACAGTGATCTGTGCAGGAAATACAGGCCAATCGACGGTTGCCCATCGACGGGGCGTCAGTCCACACACGGACCGTCTTGTCCTCCGTTGATGGGTTCAAAGACTGGAAAATGGTAGCTTATATCCCCAATCTATGTCCAAAACAATGACATGCCACCAACGGGGCGTTGACTGACCCATTGGGCGTTGATTGCCTCCGTTGGTTGGGACTGTCTAGGCAGTTTTGGCAACAACGTTTAGGTCATTCCTCAAGGACCATTGGATGGTCCTTGGGGATGTTTGGATGGACTTTTCCAACCCAAACATGACCGTATACAAGTTTAGGACCTCTCATATGAAGTTCACCCAAAAATAATACGTAAAACTCGACGAAACATGCCTAGACACACAAGGTCATTTCAAGGGACATCTTTCGAACATCGTGGACGTTCTTGGATGTTTGACCTCCAAACTTCTCGAGACTTGACAAACTGCCTATACATACTATAATAACTCATTTAAGGACCTTATAACCTCATGAATCACACATAAACACATAGAACAACATATGAGGCATATAGGTGACTTAGTCGTCGAACGTCTTAGTCGTCCCTCGACGTTTGACTTCCAATGCACCTTAACTCTTAGATAATGCATATATACCCTTTCATAGACCATTTTAGGACCTTAGACCACCATTACCAACATGTTAGGCTCTATTTACCCTAAGTCATTTTCGAGGTCTTACAATCTCCCCATTTGGACAACATTCCTCGAATGACACTTGCCACACTCCGAAAACTTCCAAGAATAGAGACTCAACTAGAAGAACATAAACAAACCACATAAAACATTATCAAGAGGAAAACATTAATTTCACATAGTCAAGAGATTCACAACACCACAAGAAATTAGAAAACAATTCTATAACTCATTATGCTACAAAACGCACATTCTTCATTCCAAATAGCAAAAACTCATTTTATATTCATCATTATACTCATACACATCAGTTCTAACCATATTACAACAATTTTAGGCCAAACAATCAATTAGTCAATTTTCCAAAAATTTAACAGTGATCAGTTTTCCAGGCTACAGTAATTTTATAACTTTTCAAAAATGCAATCTTTTAAACAATTCATGATATAGACATGCTAATATGCAAGGTAACATCATATAAACCACATTTACAGCATGATAAAGGATTCATAAAGCACAAGGATTCATAAAACACACAATGCAGGAAGTTAATATAATTCAATTTCAACCAAACTCCTTAACATCATGCACATGCAACAACTTCTAGGACTTTCTATCCCATCTACTAACCATACTCGCCCACTTAGAAGGAACTCATATCACAAAAAGAGAAAGAGAACTTACCAAAATCATCATCACTCTCATCCGGCTTCTCTCCTCTAGTCCAGAGTGCATAGAAACGCCTCTTTGTTGGAGCCTCTTCCTTTGGGGCAGCATGCTTACCCTCTTTCCCCCTAGAAGCAATCATAGGACAATCTCTCACTTTGTGACCATCTTTTCCACATCCAAAACAACTCCCGGTACCCATTAAACACTCACCATAATGTTTCTTGCCACATTTGGCACATGTAGGCTTGATATTTTGAGAGTCACCTACTTTATCAAATTTCACCTTAGGAGCACTAGGTTCATCTTGAGTTTGAGCCCTCTTTTTGAACCTAGGCTGCCCTTGATCACTTGCACAACTTCTTTTCAAGTTTCTAGCAATCCTATTAAGTTTTGACTCTTTAATAGATTGTGCATACACCATGAGTCTAGCTAAGGTCATATCATCATGTAGAATAGCCTTACGACATTCTTACATCACTAAGTCGGCAACCTCGGTAACAAAGCGACTTATTTCATCCCTAGATTAGACACTAGGGAAGGTGCATATCTAGACAATGTTTAGAACTTCAAAGAGTACTCCTCAACACTCATATTGCCTTGCTTGAGATTGATAAACTCCTCTACCTTAACCTCTCTCCTCTAACGGGGAAAGTACTTACCTAGAAAATCTTCCTTAAATTCTTCCCACTCAATACGATCCGACTCCACCGGCCTATTGTCCTTCCATTGAGTGTAACGAATTTGAGAAACATCCCTCAATCGATACGAAGCCAACTCAGCCTTCTCCCTAGATTTAACACTCATAGTACTCAACACCTTGTACACACCATCAAGGAACTCTTTGGGATCTTCACCTACCTTAGAGCCAAGAAAGAAAGGAGGATTCATCCTCACAAAATCTCTCAACCTAGAGGTAATAGCGCTCTGCACAACATTCACCCTAGGAACCATACTCAAATTCGCTTGAGTAGTCACGGCTCGGGCTAAAGCAATCAAAGCGTCTCTAATATCTTGATTAGTCAAATCAGGATGAACCACCAGAACCGTATTACCTCCTTCCACATTTGGGACTTGATCACCTTGGTGAGGCACTTGATCACCTTGAGCACCTTGGACTCCTTGCTCATCTTGAGGAACTTGCTCAACTTTCTCAACTTGAGGAGGAATCTCCTCATTCACCCTCTCCTCTTCCAACCTTCTAGCGGCCATCCTTCTAGTATTCATCTCCTAGAACACAAGGAAACACATAAGAAATATACTCATAACATTTACTCTACCGCACGACATAGGATTAGAAAAGAAGGGAAACTCTATCGTCCTATAGCCTCTCGCCCATAGATGTGTCGCGACTCACACCGATGGTCAAGACTCTACTAGACGTGACTTGATGAGACTTTTTGATTCCTAACACTACTTTCACCATCCTATGCTTTGATACAAAGCTTGTCACATCCCGAGACCACACCCTAGAAGTTAGGGTACAATCTCGGATTGAGACTGGCGTACTCGACCTCTCGGAGGTCTTATACAAGCCCTTTCATTTCGTTCATCGCAAATATATAGTGAAAAGTAGTGCAGAATTAAAACATTTCACAAAACATTCTATAAGTGTTTAAAATCTCTTTCATATAAAAGTAATAGGAAATACTAAGTCTCAATCTCATCAAACTTAAGACACAAGAGTACTTGGGACACGGCCCATACGAAATAGAAAATATAATACTACTAAGTCTATTACAATACTTCAATACAAACATAAAAGACATATATTCCCTCGAGTCAAATGAGGACATACTTAAACTTCACTTGAACGATGCTACGATCCAAGTCTTCACTTCCCAAATGCTTCTCACCTACCAAGAACTATACAGATATTTATTGGAAATATACTAAGTATGGCATAATGCATAAAAATATGAAACGGATATTTATTGGAAATATGCATCTTTTAATTTAAATATCATAATATAATCATAAGAACAACATTTATCAACGTAGAAACACATAAGGTAACATTTAAACAAAATATCACATTTTTAGAAGACACTTTCCAGTGACCTATATTCACTGTACAAGCTTCACTGTAACTGTGAAGTACTTTACCTTCCATTTTAACCCTTTCTAGCATGTAGTCTTCTCACTAAAAGTTATCTTAAGGTTCACTTAAGTCACATAAAGAGAGACCGCCCATACACCCTCTCTAAATGTGCCTAAACAATCCTTTAGGATACTCATAATGAGACACATACACACCTTCAATTCAACAACATACAAGACATATAAGATATGACAATCTCCCTACCAAGGTTGTCAAAAGACCTACTTAAGTACTCCTAGAAGATAACACCCATAAACCCTCTTCAAGGTTACCTAAATAATCCTTAATACTTCCTATGTTTAGATCATGCCAAACACAACAACCAACTTCCCTAACTGGAGTCATTCTCAAGATTTCCATAGATAAGACAATAAGAGGTCATCCCTTATGCCCTCTTCACAATTTAACTATGGAATCCTTAATTCACTCTAGATTAGGTACTTAATAACTTACATACTTCATAACAAAAGTCATTAGTTTATTAAGAGACTCATACATCACATAAAGGACATTCAAATAATGGTCTTGGAGAAGACCTACGGACTCTCACTAACATCTTCAAAGCCTATTGTGCAATGTCTAGATAGCGTCCCATACGACCACCTAAACTTCATAGAACTTCTCTAATGCTAATGGGTATCCCATATGATGAGAATACGCAATAACCGACATACCCCATGGTAGCAAAACATGGAATACGGAGTTCTATCCTACTCCCATGAGGTTGGTCTACTTGCCAATTATAGAACTTGGACCCATCCCAGGTAGGCACATGGTTAAGGAATATGAAGGGCATGCTTTGTATTCTAGTCTCATAAATTAACTAGAACTACTTCCCTTACCATACTCACTCGGTGCTAGCCTTCGTTCTCGTAGATTAATTCACATTAAGGTTCATACAAAGGGGTTCCATATCAAGTTCATAACTCAATTACATTTACCCTACCAAAGAGGTCCTCTAGGGGCTGCCTTACAATAGCGACAAGAAGCTCATTATGACTTTCCTATGTTTAGATATGATGTCGTTCCAGCCAATAAACCTTAAGTCGATCATTTATTACATGAAGGATACCATTACGACTTTCTACTTCAAGGATCATAAACTTACCACTAGGTTCAAGGTTCCACATAACATTCATACATACAAGACTAAGACCTTTAGCATCCTAAGTCAAGGCATCACATATTCACATTTATACATGCATCAAGTAAGTTACACAAGTGTACTTAAATAAGACACAACATACTAACTTTAGCACATATTACATGTTATACTAGAAGCACATAGTCATAGTCTAGTATGATCACCTAACGACTTCAATATATGAAACATAGACTTTCACATAGGTAGATAAGATCATACTGCACATAATCAACTTCACAAATCAACATAATACTTCAAAAAGTTGCCGACAAGGCCATAATCATCATAATACTTAAAATAACGCCGACAAGGACAAATCAATTAACATAACAACGCCACCATAAGTGAACCAAACCAATCACAAAATAATTGAAGTCTAATTAAAATTTATTAAAAGGAATTAGTGTATCGTACCGCCACTCCATCATCCACACTTCAATCCAATGCTAAATCAACCAATTCAATATCATAAGACTCTTTCCCATGGCCATGAACATTAATTCAAAGCTTAAATCATAATACTCAATGAATCTAATTCAATTCAATATAGATTTACCAACCTAAGAACAATATTATATCAATTGAATACAATTCTTACATCATTAGAAAGCCCATAAGAAACTACACCACAATTCATAAACATTAGACCAATATCAAGTAACCCATGAAGTAGTCAAAAACTAAGGTTCATCAATTAAATGAATTCATAGGTTGTTCAAGTTTAAATCATCTAAATAACAACAAGTCAATCACTATTCAATAATTAAAAATCGTTAATGCAAGAACCCATGGTAGAATCATGAAATTGGACAATTCATCTTTACAAACTTTAGAAAACATCTTTGAAGTTGGGATCCTTGATAAAATGAGTTTCAAGGATCAAAAACCATACCACAAAAATTCTAATCCTCCAATTTTATGAAGAATCACCACTAAAATCACCAATCCAAGCTCTTCCTTGATTTTTGACTCCAATGGAGTCTTTGGGAATTCTTAAGGGATTTGGGGGTTTTGATTGTGAAGAATGAAATCTTCTAAGTGTTAAAGACTTATAGACATGTATAAAATACCCAAAATACCCTTAGGGAACCGCCAATACTCCTATTTGGTAGTGGGGTGAAATTACAACATCACCCCTCACTTAACAGTGACCAGCGCAGGAAAAACAGGACAATCGATGGTTGCCCATCGATGGGGCGTCAGTCCACACACGGACCGTCCTGTCCTCCATCGATGGGTTCAAAGATAGCAAAATGGGAGATTATATCCCTACGGTATTCCTATATGATGACATGCCACCAAAGGGGCGTCGACTGACCCACTGAGTGTCGATTGCCTCCGTTGGTTGGGACTATCTAAGCAGTTTTGGCACCAAATTTTGGGTCCTTCCTCAAGGATCCTTGGATGGTCCTTAGGGATGTTAGCCTGAACGTTTCCAACCAAAACATGACTGTATTCAAGTTTAGGATCTCTCACATGAATTTCACCCAAAACGAACACGTAAAACTTGACGAAACATGCCTAGACATACAAGGTCATTTCAAGGCACATCTTTCGAACATCGTAGACGTTCTTCGATGTTTGACCTCCAAACTTCTCGAAACTTGACACACTGACTATAAACACTATAATAATTAATTTAAGGAGCTTATAACTTCATTAATCACACATATATACATAGAACCACATATGAGGCACATAGGTGACTTAGTCGTCGAATGTCTTAGTCGTCCCTCGACGTTTGACTTCCAATGCACCTAAACTATTAGCTAATGCCTCTATACCCTTTCATAGACCATTTTATGACCTTATAACACCATTACCAACATGTTAGGATCTAGTTACCCTAAGTCATTTTCCAGGTCTTACAAATATGACCCTACCATAGGCAAGTAGGGATCTCTCATCCAGTAAGGGTATTACTGGGATTCCATGTCAAGCTATCATGGTCTATGTCGGTTTAAGATATCCCCCACAAAATAATTAAAAGGACTAAGTTTTATAAATGATGTACTACTTAGGGTAGGTGGTGGAATGGGACGCTACTTATCCATTGTAAACATTTGGAGGGAGACTTGGTGTGTCCTTATATGAAATGTATGAATGGGTCATGATATTATTGAAAAGAAAGTAATGTGACTCTATGTATAATGTAAAGAAATTATGTTAAAGTTATGTCTTGTATGATGAAACTTATGAATGATGAATGTAGTGTATCTAATCTCATGGAACCCTCAAGGAACACATAGTGTTGGTAGTAATATGGGATGCTACTCTCACATTGCACTTTGTGTGACTTGTAAGTCCACTTAAGAGGGGTACTTATGTGAAATTCTTGAATGCATGTATGTTTCTCTAGTGTATTTAGTATGGAATGTTGATTTGTTAAATGCAATGAAGTATGCTTGTCCTTAAGTAGTCTTACGGATCTATTTGGTAAGTATTGGGTAGGTTGTATGTGCAATCTTCTTATGTCTTACCTAAGGGAACCTTAGGACAACTTAGGATAGGAATAGTTCACGTGATATTTTGGGTTTACTGTAAGTATGCTCTTATGTTAAGAAAAATAGAAGTTTCACCTTTTCTGTTAAATGATGACTTTATGATGTTCTGTAACATAATTAATGAAGGCTTTTATCAAAATAGAATGACTTGTATGTTTGAACTAAATTGCCCCTTTTTGCATGATTTTGCATAATGCCATACTTAGTACAATGTTTGTACTAACCCCATTCTTTTCTATGCTCTATAATAATAGGTTGGAAGCGTGTGGAAGTTTTTAGAAAGCAAGCTTGGGAATCGACTCGCTCAAGAATAAGTATGTCCTCATATATTCGAGGTCATAGTCTATGTTTATTTTAGTTTCTTCTTTAAGATTTGTAAAGACTGATTAAGTATTTCTTTTAATGTAAATGGCCGTTTCCCTAAGATATTTATGTCGTGTCTATAAGTTGACTTGTGACGATGAGACTATCTTTAGTATTTATAAAATAAGTTTCTTTATTATTATGTATTATGAAAAGTTTTAAATTTACGCACTACTTTACATGTCTTATGTAATGAATGATAGCTAAGAGGCTTGTCCAAGACCTTTGAAAGGTCGAGCACGCCTTGTTACGACTCAAGAGTACTCCTTTCTTATAGGGTGTACTTGCGGGTCGTCACAAACTTAGTATAAGAGAATAAGGTTTCGGGAAATAGTTTAGGGTCTAAAGTCTCACAAGCCACGTCTAGTAGAGTCTTGTTCATTGTTGTGAGTCGCGACACATGTATTGTCAAGAGGCTATATGACGATAGAAGTTTAACTTTCTTCATTAATCTAGTGTCGTACCATAGAGTTGAGTTCTATACTTTTCTTTTCTCAAACTCTTTTTTGTGTTTATAGGACATGAATACGAGAAGAACACCCGCGAGAAGGTAGGAGGGAGAAGTACCTAATAAGATAATTTCTCTCCGGAATGAGCAAGTTCCTATAGTTGACAAAGAAGAGGTGAACGATGAGGTTCCCCCTCTGGAACCTCAATGACCTAAAGTTCCCCAAGGTCCTCAAGCTCCCTATGTTGAAGGGGATATGACTAATGACGAGATAATGCCTGGTCTTAGAACTTTGACTCAACTCATGATGACTCAAGCTCACGTCGTCACTAATCTTGTGGTTTCCCAAGCTAACCTAGAAGTTGGACCTCAACCAATGTTAGTACTTCCGCTTCTAGAATCATGGATTTCATGAGGATGAACCCTCCTACTTTTCATGGAACTACGGTGGATGATGATCCAAAAGGCTTCATAGATTAGGTTTTCAAGGTGGTGAATGCTATGGGTGTGACTCCTAGAGAGAAAACAGAATCAGGCACTTACTAAAAAAAAGATGTGGCACAAGTGTGGTTTGAGCAACAGCGATATGAGAGACACAATAGGGAAGGTCTGGTAGATTGGGAAGTGTTCAAAATAAGTTTTCTTGATAGGTACTTTCCCATAGAATTGAGGAAGAGTAAGTTAGTGGAATTCATGAATCTTCGTCGAGGGGGAATGAGTGTGAAGGAGTATTCTCTTAAGTTCACTCAACTATCTAAGTATCCCTTTACTTTGGTAGCCAACTCTTGGGCTAGGATGAATAACTTTGTGATGGGGGTATCTATATGGTCGATAAAGAATGTCGTATGGCTATGAACCATAATGATATGGATATATCTAGGCTCATGTTGTATGCCCAACAAATTGAAGAGTCCAAGCTTAGGGAGATGACTAGAGATGGAAAGAGGCCTAGATAAGAGGAGTCAATTCAACCTAAGTTTAAGAAGAGGTTCTATAATCAAGAATCTTCCACGGAAAAAAGGATAGGGTTCCAACCAAAATTCTCAAGGAGGTGATTATGCTTTTGAGAGGCCTAGGTATACTAGTTGTGGGAAAAAACACTTGGGTAGGTGTCTTTCCGGAACGGATAGTTGCTTTGGATGTGGTAATAGGGTTCATAAGATGAGAGATTTCCCTAACCTCAAGGCCATAGGGAAAGAGGTCAACCAAGATCCTCCTGGTGGTCCGGATCCCAATGCTCGTAAGAAGAATCGTTTTTATGCTCTCGGAGATGAAGACGTGACTAATCCGGAATGAAGGCCCCGGTAAGTCATAATTCCTTAAGGTTGTTATGTTTATTTTATCATATTAGTTTATATGTTCTAGTCGATCATATAGTCATGCTTTCATGATTAGATTGCTTGAAAGATGAATTCTTGAATTTTGAGCATGCTTCATTATTGGGATTTTGGCATTCACTGTGAAGAATATAAAAAAATTGATTTAATTGCTTTTTCATGAATGATGGTGTCAATATGTGTAGAAAAGATGTGAAGAGCGTTACTGATGTTGGAGAAGATAGTTCATCCATAAATGATGAAATTAGTATGTGGTGTGAATTATGGAACTTGTTCCAAGTTGCTTATGTTGCTAAATTTCTTAATGATGTGAAGTTGGTGCTCCTTCTGAGTATGAATGTTTTGAACTTTATGTAATTTGTTATATGCTGATAGTCGAGTCCTTGATGCCTTTTAAAGTATTTAAGTGTCATTCGAGGATGAATGTTCCCAAGTGGGGGAGTATTGTTACGCCCTAAAATATGAATAGGTAAAACTAGAGCATCGCATGTGTTTCATAAGTTAATAATGTATTAAAATAGTATATTTTATCATTAGAAGTCAGTTCGTAAAGTTTGGGAGAGCTTTGGAAGCCAAACGCCCAAGACGTCCAAAAAGTAGTCGAAGTTTAACTAGTTTGTCGTAGTATTTTGTACTGAAGTTTTGTGGGATGGTTTGAGAGTGAAATTGAGTGTGAATGGTTCCTATGCATAGAGTGAAATGTAAAGGGTCAAAACTTACACGAACAACGCCCCAGGGACCACCCTAAGGGTCCCGAGGAGGACCCAAACATTGGACAAGAAGCTGCACAAGGCAGTGTGCAGGGTAGAATCTACAGTCCACCTCGGGACGCGCCAGACACCTTAGGTCCACTGCCTCAGAAATTTTGAGACGAAAAAATATGGAGTTTGCCTCGAGACACGCAACCAAGTCCTAGATTTGGCAGCTATATTTTAAAGTCAAATTTCTAGTTGGAAAAGGGTCCAAATGGTGTGGGGATCTTTTAGAACTTTTGGGGATCATTTGTGGACTGATTTAGGTCATTGTAAACCTCATTTCACCCATCATTTCAAACCCTAAAGATCAAATAAAATTTCTCTAAAAACCTTTTCTCCATGAAAAAACTCCATTGAAGAAGGTTCAAGCTCCAAGGAAGAGGAACAAGTTCTTCACCTTTTCTTCACCAAATTTTCGTGGGTTTCTTCATATTAAGGTATGGTAGTCATTCTTGAACCTTTTTTCTATCAAGAATCCGTTTCAAAGAAATTTGAAAAAGGATTTCAAACATAAAACTTCTTTATTCCTTGACTCTAAGTATGGGTCTTTGCATGAAAATGTTTTATTTATTAAAATGAGTTTTTGTTAGCTTTAGATGATGATTTTAATGTCAAAACCCCAATAGAATCATGTCTATGATTTTTATCAACTTTTGACTTATGAAATGGGTTCTATGAGCAGATAATGTTAAAGTTATTGTTTCTTGGTGGTTTTATTTAGTATTAGATACTGCCCTAAGGGCTATATTATTATGAATTTGTATGAATTGTGAATATGTGGTATAGGCTTAGATGAAGGGTAACTTGTTCTATCTTGGCTAAGTTATATTGAATTAAATCTTCAGTGGTATGGTCCACCTTTTGTGGCGGTGCTTACTTGAAATATACGAAGTTATATGTGTATTGTAAGAATGGCCTTGAAGTCATGATATGTGAAGTGAAGTGATAATTTTAATATGTATATGTATGGTATGTTTTGGAATGATGATATGAGTATATTTAAGGGTCTATGTCTAAATTGTCACGACCCGAAAGCACCCCCTAGAAGTTAGGGAAAATCTTCGAATCGTGACCGGGCGTACTTGACCCCTTTGGGGTCTCGTACAAGCCCTCTAACTAGCATTCATAACATAAAGCATGAAAAGTAGTGCGGAATTAAAACTTTTCACGATAATAATAAATAAAGGAGTCTTTTCATAAATACTAGGAAATCTTATCGTCACAAGCCAACTTAAAGACACGACTTAGAATCTTAGGGACACGGCCCTTTACAATAGAGTAAATACATTTTTAAGTCTTAATAAGGAAACTAAGAAACATAAAAACTATGTCCTCGAATATATGAGGACATACCCAAGTCTTGAGAGATAGAATTCCCAAGCTTCAACTTCGATCCTCCAAAGGCTTCCAACCTATACTCATAAGGTATAAAAAGTATGGGGTTAGTACAACAATGTACTAAGTATGGCATATGCAAAAACATGCAAAAAGGGACATTTTAGTAAAGATAGCTTTTTATGCAATTCAATTATAACCTTCATGAATCTAGAAGCAAACCCACATAAGAATCAACATTTAACACTTTATGGCTATCTTACCAAACTTAAAATAAACAAAAGGAACATTTCAATTAACTTTGCTAAACTTGCAATAAAATTGAATAAAGCATCATAGTGAACATTTTGAATTCTTACAATGAAGACCTTACAGTGAATGGCACGGTCCAAGTCATATGAACCCTTTTTCTTTGAAGTTGCCCTAACCCAAGGTTATTCTAAGACTCCCTAAGGTGAGCCAAGAAGGGACTCTCATTACACCTCCCTTCAAAGCACACCAAAGCGACCCTTAAAACTACCAAATCTTAGGCTTACTTCGTTAGAAATCAAATCCACGCCCTTGGCTAACATATGCAAAACACTCATGGAAATATAGGTCATACCAAGTGCAATGTGAGAGTAGCATCCAATACTACCACTCCCACTTAGTACTCCTAATGGATTCCATTTACTCAAGTACTCCACAATAATCCTCCATAACACTACACCATAGTACTCATTCACACAGATTTCATGAAAGTACTCTTCTCCCATAGTAGGTATAGGTCACACCAAGTGCAATGTGAGAATACCATCCCATACTACTACTCCCACTCAATGCTCCTACTTGGTATCTAATGTGGATTGAGCACTTCACGACATACATACACAATTTCAACAATACACAAGATAATTAGTTTCAAATCAATTCTTTTGTGGGAGTTAGCTTAACCGACAAAGACCATGAGAGCTAGACATGGAATCCCGATATTAACCCCTATCGGATGAGGGATCCTTACTTGCCTAGAGTAAGGTCATGCTTCTTAGCGTTTACATGGCTTTTCCAATAGCTACACCTATGCGGGCACATAGTTAAGGGATAAGGAGATTGCTACTAAGTAACTCACTCTCTACTAACGAGGAGTACTCATCTCAAGAGGTACTTTGGCTTACAACATCTCAACTAACGAAGTGCAATCCACCTCCCCTTCATATCCTCTCGGTGCTAGGCATAACTCCACACGGATTTCTCAACATAAAAGTCTATCATAGGAAGCTCACTAGGAAATGGAGAGGTTGTTACTAGACACTACATCTCAACTCACGAAGTGTGTCCACCTCAAGATTTCCCCTTTTTGCTCAACTTGACATAATACAAATCTTAGAAGAGTGTGTGTGTACATGTGCACACCTTGCATATAAGCATCATTTCATTTTCATCAAGTTCTACTCATACTTTAACTTTGATTCATCAAGCTACACACTCTACATACTTCTCATAATCATATACTTCATTTAGACATAAACTAGGTCAAACATGCAATTCAAGCTACATCAAACACAACATAAGACCCATTTCCAATATATCTTCATTTCACATATTAGACCTTCAAGGTCACATACTCAAACCATACTAAGTAACATCAAGTTCATCAATTAGCACCGCCGCCCATAAGGTGGACCATAGCACTCAAATAACAATTCATAATAAAAACTATACAATAAGAGCAACTCATCAACAAATCAAACCATCATTACCCATAACCAATTTATCAATATTTCACCATATAAAGGCCCTTAGGGCAATAGCTACACCAACATGACATACACAAGAAGACCCAAATTCATACCTTACTCAAATCATGCTCACATAACCCATTTTCATGCCAAAAGTTGAAGTATGCATATACAAGAGTTTCATGGAGTTTTAACATCAAAACCATCTATTCAAACCAAGATAAATACATTTAAACCATTAGAACTTAGTTACAAGAAGACCCATAATAGAAATCAAAGTTTAGAAGAAGTTGAGTTTAAAACCCCTTTTTGAAATCCATTTTGGAAGTTGGCTTCTTGAATGGAAAGGTATTCAAGAATGGATACCATACCTTTATGAGAAAGAAACCCACGAATTTGAGGAAGAAACACGTCCAAAGCAGCCCTCCTTTCCTTCCTTAACCTCTAGCCTTCAATGGAGTCTTGGAGAGAGTTTCTTTAGAGAGAGAGATGAATTTAGAAGTGAGGGGATCTTGTCTAGGTCTAGGGTTTAAAACTAACTTAATATAACCTAAAAACACCAAAATTATACACCTAGGGTCTTATAAGACTTGGGGTGTATTTACATAAAACACCCCAAGTTGGCAGCCTTAAGTCGTGTACTGGCAGGCCTCGTCGACGAGACCTCCTCGACGGACCGTCACGTTCACCACGGACCGTCATGGGGTCCCGTCGAGGAACACTTGGCTCCAACTAGAGCCTGTCCAAGTTCCCCTCTCTGTCACTCGTGACGCCCTGGATCGACGGACCGTCCTGAGTGCGACGGACCGTCGCCATGGTCGTCGTGAGCCACTGATGGGCAGACTTTGCCCAAGTCTTGGGCCCTTCATCTAGGGCCCCTTGTGGGTCCTAGGTTGGGTCGTGCCTGGACGTCAAACCCCTAATCTAAGTCGTCTAGGTCTAAGGAACATCCGACGCATGTTTCAAGTAAAACGAACACATAAAACTCATCCAAACTCGCCAAGACATACAAGTACATTCTAAGGCATACCATCCGAACGTCATGGACGTTTTTGGTCGATTGAACTCCAAACTTAACCAAACCTTGCACACTGCCTAAGGACACCAAACTAACTCCGTTTAACTTAAAATTAACTCAAGAAACAACCATGAGGCTCTAGTTCACCTTAGTTCATTTTGGGGCGTTATATTCTCCCCCACTTGGAATAACATTCGTCCTCGAATGACACTTAAATTTTAAGAACAGCAAGGACTCACTTAGAATCATATAATACACTTAGGTCATGACAAAGCATCAACAATCAAAGCATCCATTAGCAAGGAGCATCATTTCACACTTTCAACACTTATCAACACATACTGCTTTTCCCAAACTTCACAAAGTCAAAACTCAACCTTAAACTTCTTTTATGGAGGAACTACCTTCTCCAACATTAAACATGCTCATATACAACAATTTTGCACATATTTAAACTTCAATTAAGGCAAGGCAAATTTTTCACAGTGAATATTCACTGTAACATTGTCAAATATAGAAAACTTTCAAAATTCCACTCTTTGAGCAATTTATCAAGATGACATGATAATATGAACTATAAAACCATATATACTCATTTCATAACACAAAAGCAACAATAACCAAGAGTTGAGACTTACCAAAACCATCAATCCGGATTAATTATCCTTTCTAGCCCCCATCCCATAGGAAGGGTTCTTCTTGGGAGCATTAGGATCTAGGGAAGCTTGATTGACATCTCTCCCCCTTGATTTAAGGTTTGGGCAGTCCCTCATCTTGTGGCCTCTATTACCACATGCAAAACAACCATCCGTTCCGGCAAGACACTTACCCCCATGTTGCTTGCCACAAGTAGGGCACCTAGCCCTTTCATAGGAATGACCACCACCTTGAGAAGATTGATTTGGAGCCCTATCCTTGTTTCCCATAGAAGAATCTTGGGGATAAAACCTCTTCTTAGGCCTTTGGTGACTAGAATCATCCGACCTAGGTCTCTTACCCTCTTGCCTTATCTCCCTAATTTTGGACTCCTCAATTTGTTGCGCATAAACCATGAGCCTAGAGATATCCATGTCATTAAGAAGCATAGCCGTACGACACTCTTTTTCCACCAAGCTAGACACGCCCATCACAAACTTGTTCATCCTAGCCCTAGGGTTGGCTACCATGTTTGGGGCATACTTAGAGAGTTGGGTGAATTTGAGAGAGTACTCTTGCACACTCATTCCCCCTTGACGGAGGTTCATGAATTCAACCATCTTCTTCTCCCTCCACTCTAAAGGAAAGAATCTATCTAGGAAAGCCTCTTTGAATTCCTCCCAATCAACCGGTCCTCTTTCTAAGGGTCTCTCACCCCTCCATTGCTCATACCACACTTGAGCAACATCCTTAAGTTGGTAAGCGGCCAATTCCGCTTTCTCCCTAGGGGTCACACCCATAGCATCTACCACCTTGAAAACCTCATCTATGAAGCCTTGTGGATCTTCATCCACCTTAGTGCCATGAAAATAGGAGGGTTCATCCTCATGAAATCCCGAATCCTAGAAGCGGGAGTACTAGCATTTGGTTGGGGCCTATCTCCTTGGTTAGCTTGGCCCACAAAGTGATTGTTGACAACTTGAGCTTGAGCCGTCATGAGTTGGGTCAAGTTCATTAGGGCAGCCCTCAACTCCGCATTAGTCATATCACCCTCAACAAAAGGAGCTTGAGGCATAGGAGGCACTTGAGGTTCCGGAGGCACTTGAGGTTCTTGAAGAGGAACCTCCTCATTTTCCTCCCCTAAGCCAACAATAGGAACTTGGTCAACACGGGGAAGGACTCTCTCATTTGGTACACCTCCCTCCTCCCTTCTAGCGGTCGATCTCCTCGTATTCATGTCCTAAAAACACAAAAAGAAGAGGTTGAGAATAGACACCTTATATACTCAACTCTAAGGCACGATACTAGAATAGAGAAGAAAGTGAAACTTCTAGCATCCTATAGCCTCTTGTCCATGGATGTGTCGCGACTCACACCAATGACCAAGATACTACTAGATGTGGCTTGTGAGACTTTCAGACCTTAAACTATTTCCCAAAACCTTATGCTCTGATACCAAGTCTGTCACGACCCGAAAGCACCCCCTAAAAGTTAGGGAAAACCTTCGAATCATGACCGGGCGTACTTGACCCCTTTGGGGTCTCGTACAAGCCCTCTAACTAGCATTCATAACTTAAAGCATGAAAAGTAGTGCGGAATTTAAAACTTTTCACGATAATAATAATAAAAGAAGTCTTTTCATAAATACTAGGAAATCTTATCGTCACAAGCCAACTTAAAGACACAACTTAGAATCTTAGGGACACGACCCTTTACAATAAAAGTAAATACATTTTTAAGTCTTAATAAGGAAACTAAGAAACATAAAACTATGTCCTCGAATATATGAGGACATACCCAATCTTGAGAGATAGAATTCCCAAGCTTCAACTTCGATCCTCCAAAAGGCTTCCAACCTATACTCATAAGGTATATAAAAGTATGGGGTTAGTACAACAATGTACTAAGTATGGCATATGCAAAAACATGCAAAAAGGGACATTTTAGTAAAATAACTTTTTATGCAATTTAAATATAATATTCATGAATCTAGAAACAAACCAACATAAGAATCGACAATCAACACTTTATGGCATCTTACCAAACTTAGATAAACAAAAGGAACATTTCAATGAACTTACTAAACTTACAATGAAAATTGAATAAAGCATCATAGTGAACATTTTGAATTCTTACAATGAAGACCTTACAGTGAATGGCACGGTCCAAGTCATATGAACTCTTTTCCTTTGAAGTTGCCCTAACCCAAGGTTATCCTAAGACTCCCTAAGGTGAGCCAAGAAGGGATTCTCATTACACCTCCCTTCAAAGCACACTAAAGTGACCCTTAAAACTACCAAATCTTAGGCTTACTTTGTTAGAAATCAAATCCACGCCCTTGGCTAACATATGCAAAACACTCATGGAAATATAGGTCACACTAAGTGCAATGTGAGAGTAGCATTCCATACTACCACTCCCACTTAATGCTCCTAATGGATTCCATTTACTCAAGTACTCCACAATAATCATCCATAACACTACACCATAGTACTCATTCACACGGATTTCATGAAGATACTCTTCTCGCATAGTAGGTATAGGTCACACCAAGTGCAATGTGAGAATAGCATCCCATACTACTACTCCTACTTAATGCTCCTACTCGGTAACTAATGTGGATTGAGCACTTCACGACATACATACACAATTTCAACAATACACAAGATAATTAGTTTCAAATCAATTCTTTTGTGGGAGTTAGCTTAACCGACAAAGACCATGAGAGCTAGACATGGAATCCCGATATTA
Organism: Solanum sitiens; assembly: GCA_016801875.1. Classification (NCBI taxonomy): domain Eukaryota; kingdom Viridiplantae; phylum Streptophyta; class Magnoliopsida; order Solanales; family Solanaceae; genus Solanum; species Solanum sitiens. The sequence goes on along the minus strand of JABWTJ010000076.1, from coordinate 1,550,982 downwards.
ACCCCTATCGGATGAGGGATCCTTACTTGCCTAGTGTAAGGTCATGCTTCTTAGCGTTTACATGGCTTTTTTTCCAATAGCTACACCTATGCGGGCACATAGTTAAGGGATAAGGAGATTGCTACTAAGTAACTCACTCTCTACTAACGAGGAGTACTCATCTCAAGAGGTACTTTGGATTACAACATCTCAACTAACGAAGTGCAATCCACCTCCCCTTCATATCCTCTCGGTGCTAGGCATAACTCCACACGGATTTCTCAACATAAAAGTCTATCATAGAAAGCTCACTAGGAAATGGAGAGGTTGTTACTAGACACTACATCTCAACTCACGAAGTGTGTCCACCTCAAGATTTCCCCTTTTTGCTCAACTTGACATAATACAAATCTTAGAAGAGTGTGTGTGTACATGTGCACACCTTGCATATAAGCATCATTTCATCTTCATCAAGTTCTACTCATACTTTAACCTTGATTCATCAAGCTACACACTCTACATACTTCTCATAATCATATACTTCATTTAGACATAAACTAGGTCAAACATGCAATTCAAGCTACATCAAACACAACATAAGACCCATTTCCAATATATCTTCATTTCACATATTAGACCTTCAAGGTCACATACTCAAACCATACTAAGTAACATCAAGTTCATCAATTAGCACCGCCACCCATAAGGTGGACCATACCACTCAAATAGCAATTCATAATAAGAACTATACAATGAGAGCAACTCATCAACAAATCAAACCATCATTACCCATAAGCAATTTATCAATCTTTCACCATATGAAGGCCCTTAGGGCAGTAGCTACACCAACATGACATACACAAGAAGACCCAAGTTCATACCTTACTCAAATCATGCTCACATAACCCATTTTCATGCCAAAAGTTGAAGTATGCATATACAAGAGTTTCATGGAGTTTTAACATCAAAACCATCTATTCAAACCAAGCTAAATACATTTAAACCATTAGAACTTAGTTACAAGAAGACCCATAATAGAAATCAAAGTTTAGTAGAAGTTGAGTTTAAAACCCCTTTTTGAAATCCATTTTGGAAGTTGGCTTCTTGAATGGAAAGGTATTCAAGAATGGATACCATACCTTTATGAGAAAGAAACCCACGAATTTGAGGAAGAAACACGTCCAAAGCAGCCCTCCTTTCCATCCTTAACCTCTAGCCTTCAATGGAGTCTTGGAGAGAGTTTCTTTAGAGAGAGAGATGAATTTAGAAGTGAGGGGGTCTTGTCTAGGTCTAGGGTTTGAAACTAACTTAATATAACCTAAAAACACCAAAATTATACACCTAGGGTCTTATAAGACTTGGAGTGTATTTACATAAAACACCCCAAGTTGGCAGCCTTAAGTCGTGTACTGGCAGGCCTCGTCGACGAGACCTCCTCGACGGACCGTCACGTTCACCACGGACCGTCATGGGGTCCCGTCGAGGAACACTTGTCTCCAACTAGAGCCTGTCCAAGTTCCCCTCTCTGTCACTCGCGACGCCCTGGATCGACGGACCGTCCTGAGTGCGACGGACCATCGCCATGGTCGTCGTGAGCCACTGATGGGCAGACTTTGCCCAAGTCTTGGGCCCTTCATCTAGGGCCCCTTGTGGGTCCTAGGTTGGGTCGTGCCCGGACGTCAAACCCCTAAACTAAGTCGTCTAGGTCTAAGGAAAATCCGACGCATGTTTCAAGTAAAACGAACACATAAAAGTCATCCAAACTCGCCAAGACATACAAGTACATTCTAAGGCATACCATCCGTACGTCATGGACGTTTTTGGTCGATTGAACTCCAAACTTAACCAAACCTTGCACACTGCCTAAGGACAGCAAACTAACTCCGTTTAACTTAAAATTAACTCAAGAAACAACCATGAGGCTCTAGTTCACCTTAGTTCATTTTGGGACGTTATATAAATGAAGTATGCATTTGATATGTGAAGTATGATAATGTGTGAATTGTGATAAATTTGAGTTGAGCATGTCTAGAAGTCAATATTATGAATAGTGGTCATTTTGTTAAAGTTGTGCTCACTTGTGCTCACAAACACACTTGAATGCATGAGTGAAGTCAATGAATGAAAATGGGGGATTGTAGGGTGGACACTCTTCGTTATTGGAGATGAAGGGTTTAGACCATCCCTACTATTCCTAAATATGAAAAAGGGTGATTTTTGAGAACACTCTTTCGTGAGTAGAGATGAACTGTTTATTAGCAACCTCACTATTCCCAATGAGATTTCCAAGATAGGTTGGAGGTTGGATACCCTTTCTGAGTTGAGATGGGTATTCAATAGTTATATCCTATACTATAGTCAATGAATGTTTAAGACTTCGTGGGGGAGTTATGCTTAGCACCGAGAGGATTTTAAGAAGGGGTGGGTACACTTCGTGAATAGAGATATTGTATCCAATGTACCTCTTGAGATGGGTGCTCCTCGTTTGTAGAGAGTGATTACTTAGTAGTAATCTCCTTATCTCTTAAATATGCGCCCGCATAGGTGTATCTATTGGAGAACCCATGAAAAGACGTAAGAATATGAACCTACCTTAAGCAAGTAAGGATCCCTCATCCTGTAAGGGTATTACCGGGATTCCATTTCAAGCTCTCATGGTCTATGTCTGTTAAAGCTATCCCACACAAAAGAATGTAAAGGACTAAGTCTTCTTAAGGGTGTACTACTTAGGGTAGGTGGTGGAATGGGACGCTACTTATCCGTTCCACAAGTAGACATGTGGAGGGAGTCTTGGTGTATCCATATATGAAATGTATGAATGGGTCATGATATGATGTGAAAGAAAGTAATGTGACTCTATGTCTAATGTTATGAAAACATGTTAAAGTTATGTCTTGTATGATGATACTTATGAATGATGATGTAGTGTATCTAATCACATGGAACCCTCAAGGAACACATAGTGGGGGTAGTAATATGGGATGATAATATCACATTGCACTTTGTGTTACCTGTATGTCCACTTGAGAGGGGTACTTATGTGAAGTTCTTGAATGCAAGTATGTTTCTCTAGTGTCTTTAGTATGGAGTGTTGATTTGTTAAATGTAATGAAGTATGCTTGTCCTTAAGTAGTCTTAAGGATCTATTTGGTAGTATTGGGTAGGTTGTATGGGCAATCTTCTTATGTCATACCTAAGGGAACCTTAGGACAACTTAGGATAGGAATAGTTCATGTGATATTTTGTGTTCACTGTAAGTATGCTCTTATGATAAGAAAAATGAAGGTTTCACCTTATGTGGTAAATGATGACTTAATGATGTTTTGTAACTTAATTCATGAAGGCTTTTATCAAAATAGCATGACTTGTATGTTTCAACTAAATTGCCTCTTTTTTTGAATGATTTTGCAGAATGCCATACTTATTACAATGTTTGTACTAACCCGATACTTTTCTATTATCTATTATAATAGGTTGGAAGCGTGTGGATGTTTTTGGAAAGCAAGCGACTCGCTCAAGATTAAGTATGTCCTCATATATTCGAGGGCATAGTCTATGTTTCTTTTAGTTTCTTCTTTAAGATTTGTAAAGACTTATTAATTATTTCTTTCAATGTAAAGGGATGTGTCCTAAGATATTTATGTCGTGTCTATAAGTGGGCTTGTGACGATGAGACTATCTTTAGTATATATAAAATAAATTTGTTTATAATTATGTATCATGAAAAGTTTTAAATTTCCGCACTAATTTTCATGTATTATGTAATGAATGATAGCTAAGAGTCTTGTGCAAGACCTTTGAAAGGTCAAGCACGCCTTGTTCTGACTCAAGATTACTCCTTTCTTCTAGGGTTTACTTGCGAGTCATACCAAACTTGGTATCAGAGCATAATGTTTTGGGAAATAGTTAAGGGTCCAAAGTCTCACAAGCCACGTCTAGTAGAGTCTTATTCATCGGTGTGAGTCGCGATACATCTATGGGCGAGAGGCTATAGGACAATAGCAGTTTCACTTTCTTCATTACCCTAGTGTCGTGCCATAGAGTTGAGTTCTATAAGTTTATTTTCTCAAACTCTTGTCTTGTGTTTATAGGACATGAATACGAGGAGGACACCCGCAGAAGGGAGGACCGAGAAGTACCTAATAAAAGAATTCTTCTCTGGAATAGACAAGTTCCTATAGTTGACCAAGAGGAGGTGAACGAAGAGGTTCCCCCACTGGAACCTCAAGGACCTAAAGTTCCCCAAGGTACTCAATCTCCCTATGTTTAAGGAGATATGACTAATGCGGAGATAAGGGCTTCTCTTAGAACTTTGACTCAACTCATGACGACTCAAGATCATATCGTCACTAATCATGTGGTTGACCAAGATAACCTTGGAGTTTGACCTCAACCAATGTTAGCGCTTTTAGAATCCGTGATTTCATGAGGATGAACCCTCTTTCTTTTGATGGAACTAAGGAGGATGAAAATCCACAAGGCTTCATAGATGAGGTGTTCATGGTGGTGGATGCTATGGGTTTGACTCCTAGAGAGAAAGCAGAATTAGCCCCTTACCAACTAAAATATGTGGAACAAGTGTGGTTTGTGAAATAGAGATACGAGAGACCCTTAAGGGAAGGTCCGGTAGATTGGTAAGTGTTTAAAACAACCTTTCTTGATAGGTTCTTTCCCATAGAGTTGAGGGAGAGGAAGTTAGTGGAATTCCTGAATATTTGTCAAGGGGGAATGAGTGTGAACGAGTATTCTCTTAAGTTCACTCAACTCTCTAAGTATGACCCAACTTTAATAGCCAACTCTCGGCCTAGGATGAATAAGTTCATGATAGGGGTATCTAGTATGGTCGAGAAAGAATGTCGTACGACTATGCTCCATAACGATACGGATATATATAGGCTCATGGTGTATGCCCAACAAATTGAAGAGTCCAAGCTTCGAGAGATGACTAGATATGCAAAGAGGCCTAGATTGGAGGTGTCAATCCAACCTAAGTTTAAGAAGAGTTTCTGTAATCAAGACTCTTCCATGGGAAACAAGGATAGGGTTTCCAACCAAAATTCTCAAGGAGGTGGTTATGCTTTTGAGAGGCCTAGGTGTACTACTTGTGGGAAGCACCACTTGGGTAGGTGTCTTGCCGGCATGGATGGTTGCTTTGGATGTGTTAATAGGGGTCATAAGATGAGAGATTTCCCTAAACTCAAGGCCAATGGGAAAGAGGTCAACCAAGATCATCATGGTGGTCCGGATCCTAATGCTCCAAAGAGGAATCATTTGTATGCTCTCGGATCTAAAGAAGCGACTAATTTGGAGTGAAGGCCCCTGTAAGTCATAATTCCTTATGGTTGTTATGTTTATGTCATGAGATGAGTTTTTATGGTCTTGTCTCTTATGTTGTCATGCCTTCATGATTAGATTGCTAGAAAGATGAATTCTTGAATTTTGAGCATACTTCACTATTAAGATTTTAGCATTCACTGTAAAGAATTTCAAAATTTTGATTTCATTTCTTTTTCATGAATGAGGGTCTCAATATGTGTAGAAATTATGTGGAAGAGCAGGACTAATGTTGGAGAAGGTAGTTCCTCCATAAATGATGAAATCCGTATGTGGTGTGAATTGTGGAACCTTGTCCAAGTTGCTTATGTTGCTAAATTTCTTAATGATGTGAAGTTGGTGCTCCTTGTCAGTATGAATATCTTGAACTTTATGTAATGTGTTATATGCTTCTAGTCGAGTCCTTGATTCCTTTTAAAGTATTTAAGTGTCATTCAAGGACGAATGTTCCCAAGTGGGGGAGTATTGTTACGCCCTAAAAATGGAATAGGTCAAACTAGAGATTCGCATGTGTTTCGTAAGTTAATAATGTGTTAAAATAGTATATTTTAGCATTAGAAGTCAGTTCAAAAAGTTTGGGAGTGCTTTGGAAGTGAAACGCCCAAGACGTCCAAAAACTAGTCGAAGTTGAACTAGTGTGTCGTAGTGTTTTGTACTAAAGTTTTGGGGGATGGTTTAAGAGTGATATTGAGTGTCAATGGTTCCTATGAATAGAGTGACATGTTAAGGGTCAAAACTTTCTAGAACGACGCCCCGTGGACCACTCTAAGTGTCCCTGAGGAGGACCCAAACATAGGACAAGAAGCTACACAATGCAGCGTGTAGGGGGAACAATCTAAAGTACACCTCGCGACGCGCCAGGTACACGAGGTACACTGTCTCAGAAATTTTGAGAGGCAAAAATATTGAGCTTCCTCGTGACGCGCAACCAAGTCGCATATTTGGCCGCGACATTTTTATGTCAAATTTCTAGTTGGAAAAGAATCCAAATGGTGTGGGGGTCTTTTGGGAACTTTGGGGGGGGGGGATCATTTGTGAACTTATTAGGTCATTTTAAACCTCATTAAACCAATCATTTCCAAACCTAAACATCAAATCAAAATTCTCCAAAAACCTTCTCTCCAAAAAAAACCCTCCATTGAAGAAGCTTCAAGCTCCAAGGAAGGCGACCAAGTTCTTGACGTTTTATTCACAACATTTTTGTGGGTTTGTTTATATTAAGGTATGTTATCCATCCTCGAACCTTATTTCTTTCAAGGAGCCCTTTCAAAGAAATTTCAAAAAGGATTTCAAACTTCATTCTTCTTTAATCCTTGACACTAAGTATGGGTCTTTGCATGAAAATGTTTTATTGATTAAAATGAGTTGTTATTAGGTTTAGATGATGATTTTAATGTCCAAACCCCAATGGAATCATGTCTATTCTTTTTATCAACTTTTGGCTTAAGAAATGGGTTCTATGAGCATGACTAGATAATGTTAAAGTTATTGTTTCCTTGTTGTTTTATTTAGTTTTACCTACTATCCTAAGGGCTATTTTGTTATGTATTATTGTATAAATTTTAAATAGGTTATAAAGGCATGGATTAAGGGTAAGTTGTACTATCTTTGCTAAGTTATATTGATGTAACTCTTCAGTGGTATGGTCCACCTTTGGTGGAGGTGACTAGTTGAAATATACGAAGTTATATGTGTATTGTGATAATGGCCTTGAAGACATGATATGTGAAATCAAATAATAATTTTTATATGTATATGTATGGTATGTTTTGGAATTTTGATATGAGTATCTTGAAGGGTTTATGTCTAAATGAAGTATGCATTTGATATGTGAAGTATGATAATGTGTGAATTGTGATAAATGTGATTTGAGCATGTCTATAAGCCAAGGTTATGAATAGTGGTCATTATGTGTAAGGTGTGCTCACATGTGCTCACACACACACTTGAGTGCATGAATGAAGTCAATGAATTAAAATGGGGGATTGTAGGGAGGACACTCTTCCTGAGTGGAGATGAAGTGTCTAGACCATCCATACTATTCCTTAGTATGAAAAAGGGGATTTTGGGATGAACACTCTTCGTGAGTAGAGATAAAGTGTTTAGTAGCAACCTCACTATTCTCAATGAGCCTTCCAAGATATATTGGAGGTTGGATACCCTTCTTGAGTTTAGATGGGGTGTTCAATAGTTATCTCCTAACCTATAGTCAATAAATGTTTAGGACTCCGTGGGGAAGTTATGCTTAGCACCGAGAGGATTTGAAGAAGGAGTGGGTAGAATTCGTGAGTAGAGATGTTGTATCCAATGTACCTCTTGAGATGGGTGGCTCGTTAGTACAGAGTGAGTTACTTAGTATCAATCTCCTTATCCCTTAACTATCCTACCGCGTTGGTGTAGCTATTGGAGAACCCATGTAAAGGCTATAGAATATGGCCCTACCTTAAGCAAGTAAGGATCCCTCATCCGATAAGGGTAGTAACGGGATTCCATGTCAAGCTCTCATGATCTGTGTCGGTTAAAGCTATCCCACACAAAATAATGTAGAGTACTAAGTCTTCTTAAGGGTGTACTACTTAGGTTAGGTGGTGGAATGGGACGCTACTTATCCAATGCACAAGTAGACATTTTGAGGGAGTCTTGGTGTATCTTTATATGAAATGTATGAATGGGTCATGATATGATGTAAAATAAAGTAATGTGACTCTATGTCTCATGATAAGAAAGCATGTTAAAGTTATGTCTTCTATGATGAAACTTATGAAGGATAAATGTAGTGTATCTAATCTAATGGAATCCTCAAGAAACACATAGTGGGGGTAGTAGTATGGGATGTTAATCTGACATTGCACTTTGTGTGACTTGTAAGTCCACTTGAGAAGGGTACTTATGTAAAGTTCTTGAATTCAAGAATGTTTCTCTAGTATCTTTAGTATGGAGTGTTGATTTGTTAAATATAATGAAGTATGCTTGTCCTTATGTAGTCCTGAGGATATATTTGTTAAGTATTGGGCAGGTTGTATAAGCAATCTCCTTATGTCTTACCTAAGGGTACCTTAGGACAACTTATGATAGGAATAGTTCATGTGATATTTGGGTTCTCTGTAAGTATGCTCTTATGTTAAGAAAAATGGAAGTTTCACCTTATGTGTTAAATGATGACTTTATGATATTTTTTAACTTAATTCATGAAGTCTTTTATCAAAATAGCATGACTTGTATGTTTCAACTAAATTGCCCCTTTTTGCATGATTTTGGATAGTTCCATACTTAGTACAATGTTTTTACTAAACCCATACTTTTCTATACTCTATAATAATAGGTTGGAAGCATGTGGAAGTTTTTGGAAAGCAAGCTTGGGAATCGACTATCTCAAGAATAAGTATGTCCTTATATATTCGAGGGCATAGTCTATGTTTCTTTTAGTTTCTTCTTTAAGATTTGTAAAGACTTGTTAAGTATTTCTTTCAATGTAAAGGGTCGTGTCCCTAAGATATTTATATCGTGTCTATAAGTTGGCTTGTGATGATTAGATTATCTTTATTATTTATAGAAGAAGTTTCTTTATTATTATGTATCATGAAAAATTTTAAATTTCGGCACTACTTTTCATGTCTTATGTAATGAATGATAGCTAAGAGTCTTTTGCAAGACCTTTGAAAGGTCGAGCACGCCTTATTCCGACTAATGTGCAAGTAGAACACCCTTATCGCAGTAGGTTACACCATTATGGTCAATGTTGTTTATTGCATATTCTCATCATATAGGATACCTACTGGTATTGGAGAAGTCTATGAAGTTTAGGTGGTGGTATGGGACACTACCTAGACACTGCACCTTTAGGCTTTGAAGATGTTAGTTATGAGTCCATAGGTCTTCTCCAAGTCCATGACATGAATGTCCTTATGTGGTGAATGTCTCTTGAATTAACTAATGAAGATAATAACTTAAGATTAGAGAGTATGTAAATGAATAAGTACTTAGTAAGAGTAACTTTAAGGATTGGCTAGTTAAAGTGTGAAGGAGGCATAAAGGATGGTCGCTTCATGTCTTACCTATGGAAGTCTTAAGAATGACTCTAGATAGGAATGTTTATTAATGAATTGATAATGATCTTATCCTAGGTAGTCTAAAGGATCTCTTAAGTGTATGTGAAGAAAATATATGGGCTGTTGCTTCACAACTCACTCAAGTGAGCCTTAGAATCACCTTTGATAGGAGAATCTAATGTTATGTGTTCTTGTGTATTATAAGTGTATTTATCTCATTATAGGTTATTTTAAGGATCATTTAGGTGTACTTAGAGAGGGTGTATGGGCGGTCTCTCTTTGTCTTACTTTAGTGAGTCTTAGGATAACTTTTAGCGAGAAGATAGTATGTTAGAAAGGGTTCACTGTGAAGATGAAAAATTCACTGTAACATTGGACTTAGTCACTGTAAAGTGACAAGGTACACTGTAATGTTTCTTAAAATGTAATAAAACGTTTAGGTGTTATCTTATGTGTTTTTAAGGTGTTAAATGTTGTTCTTATTCTTATACTATGATGTTTTAATCAGAAAGAGCATATTTCCATTAAATATCCATTATTATGATTTTATGCATTATGTTGTACTTAGTACATGATATTGTACTAATTACATATTTTTGTTTATCTCTAAAGGTGTGGTTAGAAGGTGAGAGGTTTCGTTGAGGCAAGCTTGGAATCTAGTTATCGGTCAAGCATAGTTGAAGTATGTCCTCATTTGACTCGAGGGCATAATCATCTTTAGACTTCTTTATTTCAAAGCATTGTAATAGATATTAGATTGTTATAATGTGATTATATGGGACGTGTCCCAACTATTCGTGAATCTAATATTTGATGATATGAGATATACTATTTCCTTTCGTTATATGAAAGATAATTTTAAAGACTATTAGAATGTTTTGTGAAAATTATTAATTTCGCACTACTTTTCATATATGTATATGCGATGAATGATGCAAAAGGGCTTGTACAATACCTCCTAGAGGTGAAGTACGCTGGTTACGACCTATGAATTCCCTAACTTCTAGGGTGTAGGTGTGGGCGGTGACAAGCTTGGTATCAGAGCATAGGTTATGAAAGTGGTCTTCGGAATCAAAAAGTCTCATCAAGTCACGTCTAGTAGAGTATCGACCATCGGTGTGAGTGGCGACACATCTTTGGGTGAGAGGCTATAGGATGATAGAGTTTCCCTTATTTTCTACTCCTATGTTGTTCCGTAGAGTAAATGTTATGAGTTTTCTTTTCTTATGGTTTCCCTTGTATGTCTAGGAAGATGAATACGAGGAGGATACTGTAAGATCCCGAAAATGACTTAGGAAGCTAGAGCCTAACCTGGTTGTCATGATGGTCTAAGGTCCTAAAATGGTCTATAAGTTTTATTGAGGCAGTATCTAAGAGTTTAGGTGCATTGGAAGTCAAACGTCAAGGAAAGACCAAGACGTTCGACGACTAAGTCACCTAAGTGCCTCATAAGTGGTTACGTGTGGTTCTATGTGTTTATGTGTGATAAATGAGCTTATATGGTCTTTAAATGAGTTTATATGGTGTATATAGGCAGTATTTCAAGTTTCGTTAATTTTAGAGGTCAGATGCTCAAGAACGTCCATGACGTTCGAAAGATGTGCCTTGAAACAACCTTGTGTGTCTAAGCATGTTTTGTCGAGTTTTACGTGTTCGTTTTGGATAAAAATCTTGTGGTAGGTCCTAAACACGTATATGTGCATGTTTGGGTTGGAAACGTCTGGGTACGACTCCAAGTAGGTCTCGCAAGGGGCCCTAGAGTAGGACCCCAATCTGGAGCTCAACACTGCAGGTAGTGTCAAAATGACGACCCAAACGACGGCCAGTTGACCAGGGAATGGACCATCGATGGGTCTCGTAGATAGATCCACTTGGCCTGAAGGTTGAGGAGTTGCAGGTGCAACCCACTAGACCCCATCGACGGGGCGTGGCTGAGACCACAGACCGTTGATGCTTGCGTCGATGGTGTTTTGTGTTTTCCTGCCAGCTTTCTGTTAAGTTGAGGGGTGAAGTTTTAAATTCACCCCACGCCCCTATAAGTCTTTGGACGGATGTTTTGAGTGTTTATGGGTATTTTAAGAGTATATAAGTCATTAAAACTCATTTAATCCCTAATACGAAGATCAAAAGACATTCCCTCCAAAAGTTTCTCCAAAAACCTCCATGAGAGTTCAAACTGAAGATGAAGCTTAAAGATGCGTCTTCAAAGGAGTTTCTTCTTCAATTAGAATTGGGTTCTTCAAATGAGTTATGGGAGTTCTTAATCTAAAGCTTGATATCACCTTAGAGCCAGTTTCAAAGATGATTTTCAAAGGATTTCAAAAAGATGAAAAAGTCTAATTTCTACTCTAAGTCTTTGGTTCTTGTGTGAAAGGTTTTCAAACGTTAAGATATGATGTTATTGATGTTTAATTGATGTTTTCTAATGAAATTCTCCGTGAACCCTTGATCTTCTCAATTCTCTAATTTTCACTAAAATATGGGCGAATTGATTATGCTTAGAGATTTATGAATTCATGTGTAGACTGTTATGAGATTTTTATTAATGGATAGATTATGTATGTATGATATATAAGCTGTTACAATTTGATTAATTGAGTAATGAATATTCTTAGATCTATTGCATGTTAAGCCTATTGAATTGATATGAACTTAATGCTTATAGAATCTAGTGTAGTTTTCTATGGGCTTTCTAATGATGTAAGGATTGTATTCAATTAATATCTAATTTGTCTTAGATTGGTAAAGATATATTGAATTAACTTAGACTTTGAGTATTACGATTTATGATTTGAATTGATGTTCATGGCCCTGTGTAAGGGCCATATGATATTGAAGTGGATGATTTAGCTTGGGATTGAAGTGGTGAGATCAAGTGGGTGGTATGCTGACCTAACTTTTTTATTATTATGTATAGCTATTGTAGTTTAGTTCTTGGATTATATGTGATTGGTTTGGTCCACTTATGGTGGGTGTTATGTGAATTGATGTGGCCTTGTCGGCGTTATTCTAAGTATTATCCTGATGATGGCCTTGTTGGAACTACTTGAAGTAATATGTTGATTTGTGTAGTTGAATATGTGAAGTATGATCATATCTACTTATATGTTAAGTAATGTGTAAGTATGTGTTCTCTTGTTGAAGTTATTAGGTGATCATGTTATACTATGACTATGTGCTTATATGTGTAGTCTTAGAGTTGATACATGGTTTTTCCTTACTTAGCTATATGAGTCTATATTGGTTATGTTGATGATGTTAAAGTAATTAATAGGTTGACATAATGATGTTAAGGGTTATTCCAAAGTGTCTAAAGAATGTTATGCTATACGTGCTAAGGTGATGTAATGTTGTGTCTTCATTAGGTAGACTTGTGTCCCTTACTTGATGCATGTATGAATACGAATATGTGATGTCTTGACTTAGGAACCTAAAGTGCCTTAGTCTTGAATGAATGAATGTTTGGTGAGACCTTTAATGATGATAAGAAGATCATTTATGTGAAACCTTGAACCTAGTGGTAAGGTTATGAAACTTGATGTCGAAAGTCGTAATGGTATCCTTCATGTAATGAATGATGGACTTAAGTTTGATTTGATGGAACGGCATCATATCAATCCTTAGGAAAGTCATGATGATCTTCTCGACGCCATAAGGAGGTAGCCCTAGTGGACCTTTCTTTTCTAGGGTAAATGTAATTGGGTTATGAACTTGATATGGAACCATTTTTTATGAACCTTAATGTGATTTAATCTATGAGAACGAAGGCTAGTACCGAGTAGGTATGGTAAGGGAAGTAGTTCTTGTTAAAGGATGAGACAAGAATACAAAGCACGCCCTTCATATTCCTTAACCATGTGCCTACATGGGATGTGTCTATGTTCTACCATTGGTAAGTAGAACACCCTCCATCGGAGTAGGTTACAACTCTGTATTCCATGCTTTGCTACCATGGTCTATGTTGGTTATTGTTTATTCTCATCATATGGGATACTTACTAGCATTAGAGAAGTTCTATGAAGTTTAGGTGGTGGTATGGGACGCTATCTAGACATTGCACAATAGGCTTTGAAGATGTTAGTGAGAGTCCCTAGGTCTTCTTTAAGGCCATTACTTGAATGCCCTTATGTGATGAATATCTATCAAATGAACTAAGTAATGTATTGAATTACATTAAGAAAGAATGTTAAGTGAATAAATACTTATCTAGAGCAGTTAAGGGTTGTCTAGTTAAGGTGTGAAGGGGGAAAGTGAATGGTCACTTCATCTCTTACTTAGATAAGTCTTAGTAATGATTCTAGTTAAGGAAATGTAATTGATTATGTGGACATGATCCTAACATAGGTAAGTCTTATGGATTACTTAGGTAATCTTGAAGAGGTCAATTATGGACATTCTCTTCTTGAGTTACTTGAGTAGGTCTTTAGATAACCTTTGAAAGGAAAATGTCATGTTTGAGGTATGCTATTATATTAAGTGAAAATGATTCTATCCTAGGTAGTCTATAGGATCCCTTGTGTGTGTGTGATAGGGATTGTATGGGCGGTCGCTCCACACTCACCCAAGTGAACCTTGGAATCACCTTTGGTAGGAGGATGTCATGTTTATGTGTTTGATGTATTGTAAGTGATTGTACCTCATTCTAAGTAGTCTTGAGGATCACTTAGGTATGCTTAGAGAGGGTGTATAGGCGGTATCTCTTTGTGGTTCTTAAGTGAGTCTTATGATAGCTTTTAGTGAGGGGATTATATGTAAAAAGATGTGTAAAGTGAAGCTAAGGAACTTCACTGTACAGTGAAGTGAACTTCACTGTAACAGTGAAGTAATTACTGTGAAGTTGCTTAAAAATGTGATATTTCCTTAAATGATCTCTTATGTATTTCTAAATTGATAAATGTTGTTCTTATGTTTATAATATGATGTTTTAATCAAAATTCATGAAAATCATGTTATTAACTAAATGTCCATTTTTCATGGTTTTTGCATGGCTTCCATACTTAGTACATCTAATGTGCTAACCCCTTCTTTTCCCTTTTTGACTAAAGTGTAGGGAATTGGAAGTCTTGATATGCCATGGAGGATGGATTGGTTTCTAAGGGTTGAAGATGAAGTATTGGTGAGTCCTCATCGATTCGAGGACAATATTCACATGATCCGTTATGTCTTAAGTCTTTACTTTATGTCTTGTATGGGCTTAGTCCCAAGTGTTGTATACTCTAAAGTTTAGATGGTTCAAAGGGTTATTGTAAAGGTTTAATGTTTTAATGAAAGTCTACTGTTTGCATATTGTTTATTGAAAAGAGTTCCTCGTGTATGAAGAAAGTTTTAAATTCTTACTCATTTTAGTATGTTTTTATGCAATGAAAGATACGAGAGGCTTAGATGAGACTTCTTGAAGTCTCATTTGCCGTGTGACAAACTAAAGGATACTCTAACTTCTAGGGTGTACTTGAGGGTCGTGACAAAACTTGGTATCAGAGCATAAGGTTTGGGAGTGTCGGTGTTGTCTCATGAACCACATCTAATAGAGTCTTGTTTATAATGTGAAGCGCGCCTCATTATGAATAGGAGGCTGTTGGGTGCTAGGAAAAGTTTCACTTCTTCATTCATCTAATCGTTCTTAAGAGCCTTGTATATGGTGTGTGTCCCTTGTCTCCTTGAAGATTGGGTTGAGGGAGAGAAAATATGGAATGTGACTTGCTAGATGAGTTGTGAAAGATGGTGTTGATGACCCTAGATTGGTTTGGTTTCCTTTGAAAGGTAGTATAGTTTTAAAAGAATGGTAAAGTATAGAGTTAGAAATGTGAAGGAGCGGTTGTTGAGGTGGTTTGAAGTTGGTTAAGACTCAACAATAGAAGGGAGTGAAAAGATTTGAAAGAGTAATGGTAAGTTTCACCTAGTAAGAAGGATGTAATGGATAGATGTTTTAACCTTGAGGGTCTTTAGTTTTCATGAGCTAGACTTTGGGTGTGAAAGAAATAGTGAGGTTTGAGGTGCCTTGAGAGAGTTCCTTGAGGTAAATGTTATGTTGACTTCAGAATGGGTTTCTCCTAAGTGGGGGAGTATGGTGAAGAGTATGGTTGTTTGGAATGAAGTATCCTTAACCTTTCTATATGTGTTTATTCAAGCCTAAAACAAAGAGTTCTTAGTAACTTGATTTGTGTAGGAGTCTTTAGTGACAAATGAGTTCCAAACATTCTCCTTATGATATGCATGCTTGGTTGAAATTAAATTGTGTATTTTATGAAGCCATGATTATATTGTGAAAGGTGTTTATATGATGTTACTTTGCATATTATCATGTTTATATCATGAAATTGCCTAAGAGTTGCATTTTTGAAAAAGTTGCACAATTCACTGTAGCACTGGAACTGAACTCTTCACTGTAAAAAAATTGAAAATTTGGCTAATTGATTCTTTTGTCTAAAATTGTTTTCATGTGGTTATAACTGATGTATATGAGCATATTAGTGATTATAAAATGAGTTTTTGCTATTTGGAATAGAAGAATGTGATTTTTGTAGTATGATGAGTTATAGAATCTATTCTAGTTTCTTGTTGTGTTGTGAATCTCTTGTTAATGTGAAATTGATGGTTTATCCTTGATTGTCAGTTATGTGGTATGGTTATGAGTTTCTAATTGAATCTCTATACTTGGAAGTGTTCGGAGAGTGGCTAGTGTCATTCGAGGATGAATATTGTCCAAGTGGTGGAGAATGTAAGATCCCGAAAATGACTTAGGTTAATTTAGAGCCTAACGTGGTTGTCATGATGGTATAAGGTCCTAAAATGGTCTATAAAGTTTTATTGAGTCAGTAGCTAAGAGTTTAGGTGCATTGGAAGTCAAACGTCAAGGGACGATCAAGACGTTCGACGACTAAGTCACCTAAGTTCCTCATAAGTGATAATGTGTGGTTCTATGTGTTTATGTGTGATGAATGAGCTTATATGGTCCTTAAATGAGTTTATATGGTGTATATAGGCAGTGTGTCAAGTTTCGTGAAGTTTGGAGGTCAAATGCTCAAGAACGTTCATGACGTTCGAAAGATGTGCCTTGAAATGATCTTGTGTGTCTAAGCATCTTTGGTCAAGTTTTACATTTTTGTTTTGGATTAAACTCATGTGGTAGGTCATAAACTCGTATACGTGAATGTTTGAGTTGGAAACATCCGGGTAAGACTCTATGTAGGATCCGCAAGGGGCCCTAGATGAGGACCCCAACCTGGAGCTCAACACTGCCAGGCAATGTCCAAACGATGACCCAAACGACAACCAGTTGACCAGGCGATGGCCCGTCGATGGGTATCGTCAATGGATACACTTGGCCTTTGGGTTGAGGAGTTGCAGGTTCTACCCACGAGACCCCATCGACGGGGCGTGGGTGAGACCACGGATCGTCGATGCTTGCGTCGATGGTGATGTGTGTTCTCTTGCCAGCTTTCTGTTAAGTTAAGGGGTGAAGTTGTAAATTCACCCCACGCCCCTATAAGTCTTTGGACGGTTTTTTGAGTGTTTATGGGTATTAGTATATAAGTCATTAAACTCTCATTTAAACCCTAACACTAAGATTAAAACACATTCCCTCCAAAATTTACTCTAAAAACCTCCATGCGAGTTCAAAGTGAAGATGTAGCTTGAAGATGGGTCTTCAATGGAGTTTCTTCTTCAATTAGCATTGGGTTCTTCAAATAAGGTTTGAGAGTTCTTCATCTAAGTGTTCCTATCACCATAGAGTCAATTTCAAAGATGAATTTTAAAGGATTTCAAAAAGATGAACAAGTCCAATTTCTACTCTAAATCTTTGGTTCTTGCATGAAAGTTTTTCAAAGGTTAATATATGATGTTATTGATGTTTAATTGATGTTTTCGAATGAAATTATCCATGAACCCTTGATCTTCTCAATTCTCTAATTTTCACTAAAATATGGGTGAATTATTATGCCTTGAGATTTATGAATTCATGTGTAGATTTTTATGGGCTTTTGATTCATGGATAGATTATGTATGTATGATATTTAGTCCGTTTCAATTTGATTAATTGAGTAATTAATACTCTTAGATCTATTGCATGTTAAGCCTATTGAATTGATATGAACTTAATGCTTATATATTCTAGTGTAGTTTTCTATGGGCTTTCTAATGATGTAAGGATTTTATTCGATTGATATATAATTGGTCTTAGATTGGTAAATATATATTGAATTTGCTTATATTCATTGAGTATTATGACTTATGCTTTGGATTGATGTTCATGGCCATGGGTGAGGGCCTTATGATATTGAAGTGGATGATTTAGCTTGAGATTGAAGTGGTGAGATCAAGTGGGTGGTATGATGCCCTAACTATTTTTTTATTATGTATAGGTATTGTAATTTAGTTCTTGGATTATATGTGATTGGATTGGTCCACTTATGGTGGCGGTGTTATGTGAATTGATGTGGCCTTGTCGTCGCTATTGTAAGTATTATGATGATCATGGCCTTGTCGGCACTACTTGAAGTAATATTTTGATTTGTGTAGTTGATGATGTGAAGTGTGATCATATCTACCTATATGTGAAGTAATGTGGAAGTATGTGTTCTCTTGTTGAAGTTATTAGGTGATCATGTTATACTATGACTATGTGCTTATATGTGTAGTCTTAGAGTTGATACATGGTTGTTCCTTACTTGGCTATATGAGTCTATATTGGTTATGTTGATGATGTTAATGTAATGAATCGGTTTACATAATGATGGTAAGGGTCATTCCAAAGTGTCTAAAGAATGTTATGTTATATGTACTAAGGTGATGTAATGTTGTGTCTTCATTAGGTAGACTTGTGTCCCTTACTTGATGCATGTATGAATATGAATATGTGATGTCTTGACTTAGGAGGAACCTAAAGTGCCTTAGTCTTGAATGAATGAATGTTAGGTGAGATCTTGAATGATGATAAGAAGGTCCTTTATGTGAAACCTTGAACCTAGTAGTAAGGTTATGAAACTTGAAGTCGAAAGTCGTAATGGTATCCTTCATGTAATGAATGATGGACTTAAGGTTGATTGGCTGGAACGACTTCATATAAATCCTTAGGAAAGTAATGATGAGCTTCTTGACGCCATAGGGAGGTAGCCCTAGTGGACTGTCACGACCCAGATTCTGGAATCCGAATTGCAACCGGCGTCCTTGACCTCTCAGAGGTCGCAGACAATCCTCTTCTTGCATTCATCACATTCATACTGTTAAATTTTGCGGAAAATTTAAAAATTTTTGTTTATATTTGAAGTATACATAGACTTCATATAAACGCGTATTTGTAAGGAAGTTCACTGTTCATACATCAACCATTTAGTTATAGAAACGTACAACTTGAAAAAAATAGAATCTCATGTCATAAGTAATACATGCAAAAACGATACTATCACAAGCGTCTAAATAAAATAGGAAAGAAACACTAATGGAACATACTCCACTAGTTCAAACTTACTACTAAGCAAGAAATGTAAAGGCAGGCATCCTCGAATGCATGAGGACCTACCAAGTCCGAACAACTGAAATGATAACTTCAACGTCCACCTGAGCCTGAACCTAAAATAGTAATATTTTATGGAATTAGTACACATTTGTACTAAGTATGGGTATATGCAGTAACACATAACGGTTATGCATGAACAAGAATGGCTCTTCCTAATAATCATGCTTTCTTAGGAGGTCAAATCTCTGGACTTGCCTACTTCGTAATAGGAAGGTCTTACGATAAATATGTCACACATCATACACACATAGGTTCACATATCATACATTTCATATTTCATATATTATACATTTCATATCAACGAGACCTTGGAATCGTGGATGTAGCATTAAGACATCTCAAGTGAGGGCCCAACATATGGCACCTCAACCCGAGGGCCTCCTTTAGCAAACACAGAGTCTGCTTCATTTGTTCATTCGTACTTCACATTATTCATTTCATTCATTCATAGGCTTATGTAAACACCAGCTATACCTAGGATGAAGTTTAAGACTCTCATCGGGATCATGAAGGGCAATGACCAAAAATGACCTAATGTCATTACTTGAGTCCGGTCTCACCTCCTGATTGTCTTGTACAAACACCTTTGTTACTGTTGAATTCATTATCTTTCATACTTTGAGGAACTTCAACCTTAACTGACATAGATCATGTAAGCAATCATGAAATTCGGTGTCTCCCGCACAGCGAAAAGAGGTGGAGTCACTGGCCAAAGTGAAACCAAAACATGCTACCTTTATGGGTTCGAACCAAGCTAGTTCCCTATGGTGGCAACATAGTTCAAAGACTAGGATATTTAGGGAGACCCATACCCACCTTGGTGGACAGTCTCATCTCATGAGAATTACGTGAACCTCCGCCCTTCCCGAAAGAAGGCATCAGGACTCATAACTAGCCTATCGGTGCTTAGTTTAAAGTTCCTATTTACATTCAACTCATACATCATCGAAGCTTGCTTCTAGCATGAGGTAGTCATAGCTCATTAGATGATTTCCCATCTCTTCTTTACGTATTAAGTGTGAATTGTCCTTACACTTACATATAGAATGTGATTGAGACTTGTCTCTTAATATTCAACAGTCTCTTAGGTGAGTACTTTTAGTGACCTTTACTTAGGCTTGGTTGAGACTTGTCTAACCATTCATCTTAGCAGCTTATCATGTTGTCACCATTTTCATTAGCATCATAGCTTAACATAATTACTCACCTCATTACGTGAATGTTCATTTCTTCATCTTGCTATTAATTTACATCGTATGTCATGCACATGGCCTTTAATGTAATTTACACTTATGGTAGTACCCCTTTCGGGCTACACCATACATAATGCTTACTTTCGTGATTTATGTGATCTTAGACTTTACCCGTGTTCGAATCCCTTGTTCAGCATCTATTCTCTTGATTTATTTTCATTATGTGTGTGTGTGAGACTTATGTGTCTTCACACATTCGGCCAAGAGAACCCGAGTTCGAACCCTAGTGGCTGAGTTTTATTTTATTGTATGTAAGACTTTTGTGCCTCACAATTTTCGGTCAAGGGGATCCATATTCGAATCCCTTGGGTAGCATATAATATTTTATTATATGTGAGATTTATGTATCTCACACATTTGGCCTTGAGGATGGCTTCAATTCCCCTCCTACACCCAACATTAATCTCTTTTTAATTTACTCAAGACCTCTTCCTCTTTGAGGTCTCGGGTTCAATTCTTAGGTGTAGCATTTTCGTTATTTGAATTTAGCCGAGTCTTCTCTAATTAGCATTAGGTCCTCAAGTTCATTCTTCTTAGACTTTAGTCTAGACAATTTGGTTTCGATTTTTATATCAACTTTAACCAATACTTTAGCCTAAACTTACGTCCATATATCCATACCATTTGTTTGTGCGTTGATGTAAATGGCCGAGAGTCTTATACTCATTTTAATTCGGAAATTAGTAATTTATTTTAGATCATCACTTTCATTTACTTTTCATGAACATGACGGTTTCATCATCATATGTTCTTGAAAGCAATCCGTAATATGCATCACATGGTATTAGCATTATCGTATACATAAAAAATACATATAATCGGACACACATAACATGATCATACGCTGTCCGAAAACATCAGATTGCACACAATCACAAACGTTCCTAAGATTAGCTACCAGCAAACATACCAACGCATGCATCAACTTTTCAGAGGATCTAATGACAGGGGCATGAAACGGGGCAACCTTAGTTTTCGATTGGAATACGTAATAACCTTAGGGGACTCTTGGGAAAGGGACCAAGAGAGAAGAAAACCCATACCTTTTTCAACTTTGAAAACCAGACACAAACACGTCCTAACCCACGCACAAACCTCTCTTCCGAGCCTTGATTCTTGTTCAGAAGTGGATTCCTTTACGTGATTTCTTAAAGCACTTAGGCGTACAATTTTTCTTTTCGTTTTTTATTGATGAAGCCGAGAACTCTTTAGAACAGTAGGCTTATATTGTATTTTGTTTTTGAATTGTAAAGTAAAGATGAAAAACGTTTTGTGGATATATATAATGAATTAAGAGTGCACATTGAGTACACTCCTAGCGGGAGTCGTGCGCCTCTTTCCTTGGGGAGTTTGTTGTTGACTTATTCAACATAATTTAAATGATAAAATCAGATTATAATCTACATATTAAGTTACTATAATGCCCCTCCTGATTTTTGTCTAATTTAAAATCATTTAAATCGTCCCTTTAGTGCCTCCAACTCGGCTCGATCCCGAGTGTGGAGATCCGGTCAAACTCGGGTTTGACCACCAAGCTTTGACCCATTTTTACTAATTAAAAACCTTATTTATTTAATTAAATATATACCTAGGGTAGTTACTATACTACCCCTATCCCCAAATTACCTTTTTACCCATAGAACCCTTAAAACCTAGGACTAACCCTCTAAGTCCGGTTAAGACTCACCCGGGTGAACCCTAGTGTTCGGGGACCTAACATGGATAGAACCAACGCTGACTAGATCAACTAACTCACCAAGTTGGTTGGCTTGGCTGGTGCATATGTCCAAGGGTCTGGTTCCACGCGCATCAAGCCGTGTGAACCCGGTCTAACCTATGTATTTTAGGTACATTTAGGTCTTACGTGGCATAGTCGTTTTCGGATTGTTACATTATCCCCCCCTTAGGAACATTTGTCCCCGAATGACACTACTTATCATTCAAACAAAGAGGGTTATTTTCGAAAGCTACTTCATCATATTTAAACATTTCTCTTTTGTGAACATTTGATTCACACTTATTTGGGTGGTGCATACCATTCAAGCTTATCTAAGGCTTCATACTTGAGATTGAGGAATTTCCTTCTCAATCACACTTAACATTAATGCCCATCACAATTCATGCAACACAGAAAACATGCCTATGCTACACAAAAACAGCAACATAAATTGCAAACATAACTTCATTTTAACTTATATAGTGCTATAATAAAACATACGATTAGGGACCTATTACACTAATTTGACTACAGCACTTAGAAGTTAGAGTGTTTTAGACATAAATCAGACTTTAGGAAGAGAATATCTAACCTTAGGAATTGAACAAATGAGGATAGCGGGATCTCATATCAGCCTTGGCCTCCCACGTTGCTCCATCAACAAAGTGGTTCCGCCATAGGACTTTCACGGTGGCAACCTTCTTGTTCCTCAGTCGCTTCACTTGACGATCTAAAATTTCGATTGGAACCTCTTCATAAGAAAGGTTCTTATAAACTCCTAACCCCTCAACAGGAAGGATGGATGCTGGATCGCCTTGACACTTCTTGAGCATTGAAAAGTGAAACACTAGATGAACAAAAGCCAAATCATGACCTCATAAGGACCTATATACCTCGGATTCAACTTACGTTTCTTACCAAACCTCATCATCCCTTTCACAGGTGATATCTTCAAGTAGACTTGATCACCCACCTCAAATTCTAAAGCTCTCTTTCTGTTGTCTGCATAGAATTTTGACGACTGTAAGCAGTAGACAATATGTCTCTGATTATTCTCACCTTCTCCATAGCCTCATGTAGGATCTCAGGGCCAAGGATGGCAGATTCTACTACCTCAAACCACCCAAATGGAGACCTTCATCTTCGGCCATATAATCCTTTAAAAGGTACCATCCCAATACTGGAATGGTAGCTATTATTCTAAGAGAACTCTATCAGCGGCAAGTGATCATCCCAACTCCCCTTGAAGTCAATAACACATGCTATCCACATGTCTTCAAGGGTCTGGATGGTACACTCTGCTTGTCCATCCGTCTGCGGATGAAAAGCAGTACTAAGCTTCACCTATGTACCCAAGCCCTTTTGGAAAGATCTCCAAAAATGAGAAGTAAATTGGCTCCCCTATACGATACAGAGGGATCCCGTGCCTTCTCACTATCTCATCAATATAAAGCTTGGCAATAATCTTCAGCCTTGTAAATAGACTTCACAGGTATGAAGTGAGCAGACTTGGTCATTCTGCCAACAATAACCCAAATGGAATCATGTAATTTCCTAGTCTTTGGCAGTCCAACCACAAAATCCATATTGATAGCCTCCCACTTCCATGTTGGAATCTCAATCGTCTTAGTGAGACCCCATGCTTAAATTGTTTTTCCTTAACATGTTGGTAATTTGGACTATCCTCCACGAATTTAGAGATATCTCTCTTTATGCCTTCCCAACAATAGACCTCTTTAAGGTCATGGTACATCTTGGTGGCACTTGGATGAATGGAATACCTGGAACCATGAGCTTCTACCAAAATATTAGACCTCAAATTATCAACATTGGGCACACATAACCTGTTTTGGTACCTGAGTACACCATCCCTTCTTAGGGTAAACGATTCTCAACTTACTCAGTACTGAGTCTTTCAACTCCAGGAGTACTGGGTCAAGATGCTGATTGACTTTAACATCTACAAAAAATGAGGATTCGGAACTTGAGTGAACCGAAACACCCCCACTTGGTGCATCTGCCAGTCGTATACCCAATCTAGCTAATTAGTGTACCTCTTTAACCAGCTCCTTCTTCTCTACTTCAATATGAGACACGCTGCCCATGTTCAATCGACTCAACGCATCAGCCACTACATTGGCCTAACCCGGGTGATAATAAACACTCATATCATAATCCTTGAGCAGTTCTAGCCATCTCCACTGACGAAGGTTCAACTCCCTCTATTTAAAAACATCCTGAAGACTTTTATGGTCAGTATATACATCAACATGTACACCATATAAATAATGTCTCCAAAGTTTCATTGCAAACACCACAGCAGCTAACTCAAGATCATGAGAAGGATAGTTCTTCTCGTGGATTTTTAACTGTCTCGATGCATATGCAATCACCTTGCCATCCTGCATAAGAACACATCCCAAACCTACCCGGGAAGCATTACAGTACACTACATATCCTGCACCACTCCTCGCCAACGTGAGAATTGGGGCTGAAGTGAGTCAGTCTTTGAGCTCTCGGAAGCTCTTCTCACATTTTTCAGACCGCTCAAAATTTACCTTTTTCATCGTCAAGGCTGTCAATGGAGCAGCAATTGTGGAAAAGCCTTCCATAAACCTGCGATAGTAATTTGCCAAACCCAGAAAAATTCGAATATCGGTAGGAGCAAGGGGTCTCGGCCATTTGTTCACTGCCTCAACCTTTTTAGGATCAACTTCTACACCCTGGTCGGTCACAACATGACCAAGGAAGGTCACTGATCTTAACCAGAATTCACATTTGCTGAACTTTGCATACAGATGATGTTTTCTGAGTACTTGCAATGTCTTTCTTAAGTGTACTTCATGATCTTCTCTAGAATTAGAGTATATGAGAATGTCATCTATTAATACTATGACGAAGGAATCAAGGTACTCACAGAAAACTCTATTCATAAGGTCCATAAATACGGCAGGTGCGTTAGTGAGACCGAATGACATGACTAGAAATTCATAATACCCATATCTAGTATGGAAAGTCGTCTTAGGGACGTCTTCCCACCTCACTCTAAGTTGATGATAGCCTGACCGAAGGTCTATCTTGGAATAGAAACTTGAACCTTTGAGTTGGTCAAATAAATCGTCAATTCTAGAATAGGGCACTTATTCTTTATAGTGAATGTGTTGAGTTGCCGATAATCGATGCACATTCTAAGGGTTCCATCCTCTTACTTTACGAACAACACTGGAGCACCCCATGGGGATATGCTCGGCTAGATGAAGCCCTTATCAAGTAATTCTTTTAACTACAACTTCAACTATTTGAGCTCAGCTGGTGCCATCCTATACGGGGGAATAGAAATAGTCTTGGTGTTGGGATCTAAATCAACGCCAAAGTCAATCTCACGTTCAAGAGGGATTCCTGGTACATCCTCTGGAAATACATCTGGGAACTCATTCACTATTGACACTAAGTCTACGGAAGAAACTTCTTGATCTAAGTCATTGACTCTAACTAAGTGGTATAAATACCCCTTATCTATCATCTTATTGGCCTTCAAGTGTGAAACAATTTGGCCGACTGGACTTGAACCATGCCCTTCCAATTCCCGCTCTAACTCATTTGGAAACTAAAACCTCACTACCCTGTTTTGACAATCTATTGTGGCATAATACTTATGGAGCCAATCCATGCCCAAGATTATATTAAAATAGAGCATGGCTAATTCCACAAGATTAGCGTGAGTGACTCTATAAAGGATGTGAATTGGGCAATTTTTATACACTCTTTTTGCTCTAATGTCGTCTCCTGTGGGAGTACTTGCTAGAATCGGCTCATGCAGATTTCAGGAAACACATCAAACCTACTAGATATCAAAGGAGTAATAAATGATAGAGTGGATCCTGGATCTAACAATGCATACACTGGTAAAGTAAAGACATGCAACGTACCCTTGACTACATCAGCTAACTTCTCTTGCTCTTCTCTACCTTTCAGCGCATAAAATCGGTTCCTCTTAGGAGGTTCGGCTGCATCATTTGCGTTCGGCCGAGGATGAGCACCTGCGTTGGCCTCATTCATCGTTTGAGGACAATCTCGAACCATGTGTCCAGTCTTGCCACACCCAAAGTAGGAGTTAGTACCTACTAAACATTCACCTCCATGAGGACGTTCACATTTACCACAAAGTTTGCTTTTTTGCTGGACGTTCCGATCGTTGCCCTTTCTAGAGCCAGACTCGTTCACTTTGGCATTCGAATTTCCTGAAGAAGTAGAATTACCTGAATGTCTCTTGAACTTAGGCCTGTTCTAGACTCCAAATGAGCCCCTACCCGAGCTAGAACCAGTCTGATCCGCAGTCTTAGGCTTCTTGCTTTCATGAACTCTCCTCTTACGGCGACTTTCCTCCACTTTCTGAGCATGCACCATTAATCTGCCCAGATCCATTCTATCATACAACATGGTTGCCTAACAATATTTCACTAGATTCTCCGACACGCTAGTCACAAACTTGCTCATCTCATCACTGCTATTTTCCACCAGAGAAGAAGCATACTTTGAGAGTTTAATCAATTTCAAGGAATACTCCTTGACTGACATACCTCCCTGTCTCAGGTTGATGAACTCTTCAACCTTAGCTTATCGTTGCTCTCTGGGGAAGAATCTCTCCAGAAAGGCAGTCTTGAGAACATCCCAAGTGATGGAACATCTCCACGTGCTCGGCTATCATCCCACATCCGGTACCAAATCTATGCCATATCCTTGAGTTGATATGCAGTCAACTCAGCCTTCCCCTCCTCATCTACTCCCATAGCACAAAGGATCTTGTGGACCTCATCCACAAACTCATGGGGATCCTCATTGGTCTTGGATCCGTAGTAAACTACGGGATTCATTATGGTGAAGTCCCTCAACATGCTAGCCATGGTGCTAGCATGAGGGTTCTCTCTGGGAGCACCCTCTCTCGCGGCTTGAGCCTGAGTAGTGATGGCCTGTGCCATCTACAACAAAACATTCCTTACTTCACCATCTGTCAACCCGGCTGGATTGACAGGCACTTAATCAGCAGATATTGGGGCTTGAGGAGGAACTTGATTTCCTCCAGCAGCTGCCTCACCTACCCTCCTACCTGCATTTCTCCTTGTATTCATTATCGACACATAGATACAAGAAGAGAGTTAGATTCTTAATCACACAATTATGTCACAATTCCTTATAGCACGATAAAGAGTAGAAGAAGGCAAAATTTCCTAGGTATCATGCAGTCTCTAATTCATGATAGTTTTGCACTTCACTACCATAACTTAGAAACTACTTAACGTGGTTGATATAATCCTGATGTCTTGGATATTTAACCTGATGCTCTGATACCAAGTTTGTCACGACCCGGATTCTTGAATCCGAATCGCAACCGGCGTCGTTGACCTCTCAGAGGTCGCAGATAAGCCTCTTCTTGAATTCATCACATTTATACGGTTAATTTTTGCGGAAAATTTAAAACTTTTTGTTGATATTTTAAGCATACATAGACTTCATATAAACGTGTATTTGGAAGGAAGTTCATTGCTCATACATCCACGATCTAGTTATAGAAACGTACAACTTGAAAGAAATAGAATCTCATGTAATAAGTAATACTTGCCAAGACGGCACTATCACAAGCGTCTAAATAAAATAGGAAAGAAACACTAGTGGAACATACTCCACTAGTTCAAACCTACTACTAAGCAAGAAATGTAAAGGCAGGCATCCTCGTATGCATGAGGACCTACCATGTCCGGATGAAATCTCTGAGTCCGAACAGCTGCAATGATACCTTCAATGTCCACCTAAGCCTACACCTAAAATAGTAAAATTTTATGGAATTAGTACACACTTGTACTATGTATGGGTATATGCAGCAACACATAACGGTAATACATGAACAAGAATGACTCTTCCTAATCAACATGCTTTCTTAGGAGGTCAAGTCTCTGGACTTGCCTACTTTGTAATAGGAAGGTCATACAATGAATATGTCACACATCATACACACATAGGTTCACATAACATACATTTCATGTTTCATATATTATACATTTCATATCCACGAGACCTTGGAATCATGGATGTAGCATTAAGACATCTCAAGTGAGGGCCCAACATATGGGACCTAAACCTGAGGGCCTCCTTTAGCAAACACAGAGTCTGCTTCATTCTTTCATTCATACTTCACATTATTGATTTCATTCATTCATAGGCTGATGTAATCACCAGCAATACCTAGGATTAAGTTTAAGACTCTCATCGGGATCATGAAGTGCAATGACCAAGAATGACCTAATGTCATTACTTGAGTCCGGTCTTACCTCCTGATTGTCTTGCACAAACACCTTCGGTACTGTTCATTACATTATCTTTCATACTTTGAGGAACTTCAACCTTAACCGACATAGATCATGTGAGCATCATAAAATCCGGTGTCTCCCCCATACCGAAAAGAGGTGGAGTCACTGGCCAAATTGAAACCAAAACATGCTAGCTTTATGGGTTCGAACCAAGCTAGTTCCCTATGGTGGCAACATAGTTCAATAACTAGGAGATTTAGGGAGACCCATACCCACCATGGTGGACAGTCTTATCTCATGAGAATTACGTGAACCTCCGCCCTTCCCAAAAGAAGGCATCACCACTCATAACTAGCCTATCAGTGCTTAGTTTAAAGTTCCTATTTACATTCAACTCATACATCATCGAAGCTTGCTTCTAGCATGAGGTAGTCATAACTCATTAGATGATTTCTCATCTCTTATTTACGTATTAAGTGTGAATTGTCCTTACACTTATATATAGAATGTGATTGAGACATGTCTCTGAATATTCAACATTCTCTTAGGTGAGTACTTTTAGTGACCTTTATTTAGGCTTGATTGAGACTTGTCTCACCATTCATCTTAGCCGCTTATCATGTTGTCACAATTTTCATTAGCATCATAGTTTAGCATAATTATTCACCTCATTACGTGAATGTTCATTTCTCCATCTTGCTATTAATTTACATCGTATGTCATGCACATGGCCTTTAATGTAATTTACACTTATGGTAGTACCCCTTTCGGGTTACACCATACATAAGGGTTACTTTCGTGATTTAAGTGACCTTAGACTTTACCCGTGTTCGAATCCCTTGGGCAGCATCTATTCTCTTGATTTATTTTCATTATGTGTGTGTGTGCGACTTATGTGTCTTCACACATTCGGCCAAGAGAACCCGAGTTTGATCCCTAGTGGCTGCGTTTTATTTTATTGTATGTAAGACTTATGTGCCTCACAATATTCGGTCAAGAGGATCCGTATTCGAATCCCTTGGGCAGCATATAATTTTTTATTATATGTGAGACTATGTATCTCACACATTTGGCCTTGAGGTCGGGTTCAATTCCCCTCCTACACCGAACATTAATCTCTTTTTAATTTACTCAAGACTTATTCATCTTTGAGGTCTCGGGTTCAATTCTTAGGTGTAGCATTTTCTTTATTTGAATTTAGCCGAGTCTTATCTAATTAGCATTAGGTCCTCAAGTTCATTCTTCTTACACTTTAGTCTAGACAATTTGGTTTCGATTTTTATATCAACTTTAACTAGTAATTTAGCCTAAACTTACATCCATATATCCGTACCATTTCTTTGTGCATTGATGTACATGGCCGAGAGTCTTAGACTCATTTTACTTCGGCAATTAGTATTTTATTTTATCCTTAATTTCATTTCCTTTTCATGAACATCACAGTTTCATCATCATATGTTAATAACATGATAATTACATAGAATATAATTCACCACGTTTTTGAAAGCAATCCGTAATATGAATCACATGGTATTAGCATTATCGTGTACATAAAACATACATATAATCGGACACACATAACATGATCATACGCTATCCGAAAACATCAGATTGCACACAATCACAAACGTTCCAAAGATCAGCTACCAGCAAACATACCAACGCATGCATCAACTTTTCAGAGGATCTAATGACAGGGGCATGAAAGGGGCAACCTTAGTTTTCGATTAGAATACGTAATGAACCTTAGGGGACTCTTGGGAAAGGGACCAAGAGAGAAGAAAGCCCATACCTTTTTGAACTTTGAAAACCAGCCACAAACACATCCTAACCCATGCACAAACCTCTCTTCCGAGCCTCGATTCTTGTTCACAAGTGGATTCCTTTACGTGATTTCTTAAAGCACTTAGGCGTACAATTTTTCTTTTCATTTTTGATTGATGAAGCCGAGAACTCTTTAGAACAGTAGGCTTATTTTGTATTCTATTTTTGAATTGCAAAGTAAAGATGAAAAATGTTTTGTGTATATATATAATGAATTAAGAGTGCACATTGAGTACACTCCTAGCGGGAGTCGTGCGCCTCTTTCCTTGGGGAGTTTGTTGTTGACTTATTCAACATAATTTAAATGATAAAATCAGATTATAATCTACATATTAAATTACTATAATGCCCCTCCTGATTTTTTTCTAATTTAAAATCATTTTAATCGTCCCTTTAGTGCCTCCAACTCGGCTCGATCCCGAGTGTGGAGATCCGGTCAAACTTGGGTTTGACCACCGAGCTTTGACCCATTTTGACTAATTACAAACCTTATTTAATTAATTAAATATAAACCTAGGGTAGTTACTATACTACCCCTAGCCCCAAATTACCTTTTTACCCCTAGAACCCTTAAAACCTAGGACTAACCCTCTAAGTCCGGTTAAGACTCACCCGGGTGAATCCTAGTGTTCGGGGACCTAACATGGCTAGAACCAACCCTGACTAGATCAACTAACTCAACAAGTTGGTTGGCTTGGCTGGTGCATATGTCCAAGGGTCTGGTTCCACGCGCATCAAATCGTGTGAACCCGGTCTAACCTATGCATTTTAGATACGTTTAGGTCTTACGTGGCATAGTCGTTTTTGGATTGTTACATGGACCTTACTTTTGTAGGGTAAATGTAATTGGGTTATGAATTTGATATGGAACCATTTTGTATGAACCTTAATGTGATTTAATCTATGAGAACGAAGGCTAGCATCGAGTGAGTATGGTAAGGGAAGTAGTTCTGGTTAAAAGGTGAGACTAGAATACAAAGCATGCCCTTCATATTCCTTAACCATGTGCCTACATGGGATGTGTCTATGTTCTACCATTGGCAAGTAGAACACCCTTCATTGGAGTAGGTTACAACTCTGGATTCCATGCTTTGCGACCATGATCTATGTCGGTTATTGACTATTCCCATCATATGGGATACATACTAGCATTTGAAAAGTTCTATGAAGTTTAGGTGGTGGTATGGGATGCTATCTAGACATTGAATAATAGCTTTGAAGATGTTAGGGAAAGTCCCTTGGTCTTATTTAAGACCATTACTTGAATATCCTTACGTGATGAATGTCTCTTAAATGAACTAAGTAATGTAATGACTTAAGTTAAGAAAGAATGTTAAATGAATAAGTACTTATCTAGAGTAGTTAAAGATTGCGTAGTTAAGGTGTGAAGGGGGCAAGCGAATGGTCACTTCATCTCTTACTTAAATAAGTCTTAGTAATAATTCTAGTTAAGGAAATGTAATTGATTATGTGGACATGATCTTAACTTAGGTAAGTCTTATTGATTACTTAGGTAATCTTGAAGAGGTCAATTATGGACATTCTCTTCTTGAGTTACTTGACCTGGTCTTTGGATAACCTTTGAAAGGAGAATGTCATGTTTTAGGTATGCTATTGTATTAAGTGAGAACGATTCTATCCTAGGTTGTGTATGTGTGATAGGGATTGTATGGGTGGTCGCTCCACATTCACCCAGGTAAACCTTTGAATCACCTTTGGTAGGAGAATCTCATGTTTATGTGCTTGATGTATTGTAAGTGATTGTACCTCATTCTAAGTAGTCTTGAGGATCATTTAGGTATGCTTAGAGAGGGTGTATAGGAGGTCTCTCTTTGTGTTTCTTAAGTGAGTCTTAGGATAGCTTTTAGTTAGGAGATTATATGTAAAAAGATGTGTAAAGTGATGCTAAGGAACATCACTGTACAGTGAAGGGGACTTCACTGTAATAGTGAAGGGGACTTCACTGTAACAGTGAAGTTGTTACTGTGAAGTTGCTTTAAAATGTGATATTTGCTTAAATTATCTCTTATGTATTTCTAAGTTGATAAATGTTGTTCTTATGTTTATAATATGATGTTTTAATCAAAATTCATGAAAAGCATGTTATTAACTAAATGTCCCTTTTTCATGGTTTTTGCATGGCTTCCATACTTGGTGCATCTAATGTGCTAACCCCTTCTTTTCCCTTTTTGACTAAAGTGTAGGGAATTGGAAGTCTTTATGTGCCATGGAGGATGGATATGTTTCTAAGGGTTGAAGATGAAGTATTCGTGAGTACTCATCGATTCGAGGACAATATCCACATTATTCATTATGTCTTAAGTCTTTACTTTGTGTCTTGTATGGGCTTAGTCGCAAGTGTTGTATACTCTAAAGTTTAGATGGTTCAAAGTGTTATTGTAAAGGTTTAATGTTTTAATGAAAGTCTTCCGATTGCGTATTGTTTATTTGTAAGACCTGGAAAATGAGACAAGGTTTCTAGAGCCTAACATGTTCGTCTTAATGTTATAAGCTCAAAAAATGCCTTATTATGTGTTATACAGGCAGTGTACAAAGTTTGAAGTGATTTGGAAGTCGAACGTCAAGGGACGTCCAAGACGTTCGACGAATAGTCGCTTATGTGCCTCATGTGTGTATGCATGCCTAAATTATATGAACTGAGTCTAATAAGTCTTTAAATGGTTTATAATGATGTTTAATGTTATTGTTTGAAGTTTCGTGAAGTTTGGAGGTCAAACGCCCAAGAACGTCCAAGGCGTTCGAAAGATAGCCCCTAAGACGTTCATTGTATGTCATGTTGGGGTCAAGGCTGTTTGGACGTCTTTTAGGTTTTTGTTTTGGATGAAATTTATGTGGAAGGTCTATAACATGTTAAGGTTTGTAATCGCGTTGGAAACGTCCGGGTACGACTTCTAAAGGGCCCCACAAGAGGCCCCAAAAGAAGGACCCCAAAGCTGCCTAGACACTGCCTGGGCAGTGTCCCTTGACGGACCCAACGACGGATCGTTGGTACCCCAACGTCGCATCGAGCAGGTCTCGTCGAAGTGGGCTTGCCTTGGACAGGTCTTGAGCCAATAATTTGGCTAAGTCATGGGCGACGGAGGGCATGATGCCCCGTCACTGACCTCGTCGCGGGTGGCCTACAGGTTGGCAGCCTGCGTGTTGTCACTTAAAGGGGTGAATGGGAAATTCACCCCACGTCCTAAACTGATTATTAAGGGTTTATTTAAGTAATTTTGGGTGTATATAAGTCATCCAAAACGTGATCAACTTATTCATAAATCGTCTCACATGTTTAAAGCCTTTCCCTCCCAAAAATGTTCTCTCTAAAACCACCATTGTTGGTGAAGCTCAAGAACAGCTTGTAGATTGGATTCTCATGGGTTCTTCATCAAGTTTTATAGGTCTTCATGAAGATTAAGGTATGGTGATCTTCATCTCTAGTTATCTTTTCATCTAGAGAGCCATTCTCAATGTTTTTCAAAGAAATCTCATGATCAAGTTTCCAATCTTCAAATCTAGCCATGGGTTCCTTCTTAAAACGTTTTTAATGATTAAATCATGATGAATTTAAGTTAATACAGTGATTTTAATGTGATTTCACTCTAATTGCATGATGAACCCATGTTACTTAAAAAATTGGTTTAGCTCTTGCATGGGCTTTGTGATCTTGACTTGTTATCGATTGAATTATGATTCCCTTACGTTGAAGTGATTGTACATGCTGTTATTTACATGAATTTATGTTTAATTGATGTTGAATGATACATGAGGATCAATGTGTGAAGATTTGAGCATGTTTAGCCTAGTTTCTATAGTTCACTGTAACATTGGCTTTCTTATGATCTAAAGTTAATTTCGATTAGGTTGTGGTTCTTGTAGCTACTGTTTTAGGTTAATACCATGGTTGAATTGTGGATATAAATCATGTATGACCAAAGTAAAGAAGGCTTGGTTTGAATTAATCTAGGTTCTTCTTGACTATGAAGTTGTAACTTGTGATTTTGACGTTTGGTTAGTCGCTATAGGAATTGATTATGGTTAATGTCTATAGCTGCTACCTATAAAGAAATATGAGTATGAATTATATGTAATTAATACACTATGGATAAATTCATGATAGGTTGAATATGATTAACCTATGTAAACTTACTTTCCATGAACTCCCTATATGAAGCATGCTTGTATCGACCATAATGGTAAATTGTAGTAGTGTCTCATCTAGATTATGATTTCATTAGCTACTGCCTTAGGGTGATATGATTCATGAAATATGACCTATAATCCATATGAATGAAATTGATTAATGATCTATTTTCTTATACTATTCTAGTATGTTGATATGTTGTATTATGTTATGGTATAATCGTGTAGTGACTTGTACATGGTTTCTTATATGCTTAAAGTACGTTTAGCAACTTCCATATATATATGAATTATTGATAAACAAGCTGTATTGATCAATGAGGATCAAAGGTTGAGGAGTTGGTAAGAATGCCTATTTCCTCTACTCTTCTACTTCTCTATTCTTTATAGAAATGTTGATGAAGCCTTGTATGGCATTGTGTGGTATGGTCCACTTATGGTGGCGGTGTTTACTTTATTGTCATTATATATGTGTTGATCATCTCCTTGAAGGCAAATTGATGAACTTATGAATATGTGCTTAAGATGATATTATGAGAAGATTATGCTTACTGTCCTATTCTAGTTGTGGATTAGGTTGTTTGGCTATTTCATGAGCATGTGTATAACCATGTTAGGGTAAAGTATAGGTGCTTCCATTGATATGTTAAGATGGTTAATAACCCCTTACCTATGTATCCCTTATATGAAAGGGTAAATAGCTAAACTTAGGAGTCTTGATTATAAGGTAGATATTGTCTTGTCTCCTATGCTATTATGTGTTGTGTGCTATGTGCTTCGAAGTGTAATGTGGTCTAATAGGGTGGCTGACTTGGGAAGTTATTGATAGCCATTATGTGATCATGTTGGTCAATGTACACACACTCTCACTTACATGCATATTACAAGTAGTATAAGTCATTGTGTCTAAATGAAAGGTAGTTCTCATATTCACTAGTGTCTACTACTATGCATGTTAAAGTGATGTTCATGAATGTATGATTTGTATTCCCTTATTAGGATGACTTGATAGGTGTACTAGTATGGGCAAGGGTATGGGACATTGTCTACGCATTGCACATGTGTATCTTGATAGGATAGTTCCTAGGTTTGGTTCTTATGCATATGAAGGATGATTATATGAACATGTTATAAATATGATATAATGAAGTATGAATGTGTATAGTGTCTTAGTAGGTTTATATGAAAGTATTGCTCATATAGTTATGCCTATAGACTTATGCATTGATATATGAACATGTGTGAACTTATGTGTTATGTGAAAAGTTTGCTCACATCTAAGTATACATTCACACACATGGATGATCTAGTTAGTGAGAAGAGGCCTTGCTAGGGGTGCCCAAGAATACTCCAAAACTAGATAGGTGCTTGAATATGTTATAAGCATATGAATCATGAATATCCTAAGCTTATGTTTTTTTATAAACAAACGTAATAAAGGCTTTTTAATAAAGGGAACTTATCTTAGCACCGAGTGAACTTGACATTCAGAGGAGTTGACTTTCCTTGGAGGAATATTCACCATTTGTCCCTTATAGAGTGTTGACTTCCCTTAGAGGAATAATCACCTATGGACCTACATAAGGTGTCGACTTTCCTTAGAGGAATACTCACCTATGGACTTACATAAAGTGTTGAATTTCCTTGAGGAATATTCACTCATGTTTTCTCATCAGGTGAGGCACCATTACCAAATGGTATATAGAGGGAATACCTATCTCTTAGTTCCATAAACTATGCTTGCCACATAGGATCTAGGAAAGTGATTTCACTTAGGATTCTAGAATGTATGTTAATGTTCTACCTTGGCTAGGTAGGAACACCTTCCTTTGGTGTAGGCCTCTACAACACCAAATTCCATGTTTAGCACCCATGGTCTTAGTGTCGGTTAAGGCTATGGTTTCCCTAAAGATAAAATGGACAATGGAAGTAATTGAATAGGATCCTAACAAGGAGGACTTAAGGTAAGTTGCTTAGGATAGGTGGAAGTAATGAACCCATCTAGACATTGCACAAGTGACTCCTTAGGAAGTCTTAGGAATGTACCCTAATGCATATGATTATGTATGTGTCCTTTATGTATGATATTGTAGTCTTGGTTTGACTATGTTTATATTGTACTATAGTTCTATGATGACTTGTGTTGTCTTGTGTAGATATATGTATGGCTTTTCTCTTGTGTTCCTAAGGTGATACATTGCACCAAGTATCCCTAAAGGATTACTTAGGAGGCTAATGAATTAAGAGTAATGGTTCACTGTAAAGGTGATGGAGTTCACTGTAAAGTGACCCCAAATTGTACTTAAATTCTATATGCGCTTTTCTATGATGTTTGGCCTTTTATTGTGTTTCTATGAAGTATGTGGATGATATAAATGCTATTGATAAAAGTTTTATGATGATTTACTCAAAATTGCATGAAGTATGATTTCAAAGAAAATGTCCCCTTTAACATACTTAGTACATTCTTGTGCTAATCCCATTCTTCTCTACTTTTTACACAAAGTGTAAGTTATGGAATGCTTAAAAGAGATCTATGATTGAAGAGTTTGATAGGTGATTTCCCAAGCTCAAGGAAAGGAATCCTTAAGTTCAAGAATGTCCTACTAATGTCTTTAATGTAAAGTCTGTAAATATTGAATAGTTATGTAAGGTGTCGTATGGTCTTGTCCCTAATGTTTTATAAAGTCATTGAGTCTAAGATTGCAAAGAGACTTAGAGTCTAAATATGTATTATGACTTATGTTATATATATATATATGATGTGATATTTCTAGCATATGATGTGCTATGAAAAGTTTTAAATTTTCCGCTAAATTTACTATACCAATGCAATGAATGATATGAGAGGCTTGTCTTAGAGCTCCGAGAGGTCGACGATGCCAGTTACAATCCAAGATTGTATCCTATCTTCTAGGGTATGGTTTCGGGTTGTGACAAACTTGGTATCAGAGCATGAGGTTTATGTAGCGATTTTAGGTTCTAAGAAGTCTCATATTGCCACCTCTAGTAGAGTCTTGTATCATTGGTGGTGAGTTGCGACACATCAAATGGTACGAGAGGCTATAGGATGATAGAGTTTCCCTTCTTCATCAATCTCATATCGTGCCATAGAACTTAATTCTATAAGATCTCTCTCTTATGTTTTCTTGTCCGGTGGTCTTTTAGATATGGTTGCTTGGATGAGATTGCTCTATGCTTGAGGGAGAAAAGGTGAGTTTAAAAGGCTTATCTTTGTTTTATGGTTTGAATGAGTATGTGTGAAGGTGACACTTGTCCTTATTTGATGATGTGTATACTAACTAAGGCAACTTGAAGGGTTAACTAGACTTAGGTAGGGGTATGGGACTCTACCAACGTCTTGCACTAGTTTTCCTTGATGGAGACCTTAGGAGGTTAATACTATGTATGTGTATGATGATAAATGTGAATGTCCTTATGTAATGATCTTTATGCTTGTAAACGTGTAATTAGCCTAGTGTGCTAAAGATATGGAGTTATCCATGCATGAAGGTTATAAATGAGTGGAGTATGGTGCTAATTCTAGTTCTTGTTGAGTCACTTGATTTAGTAGTGCTATGGGGCTTTACTTGATCATTGCACATGATGACTCTATGGGGATTATGATTGGTTATCTTACCTTGCTATGTATGAAATATCTCTTATTTGATGATATGATGCCAATTATGGCAATATATGAAGTCTTGATGAAATAACAAGTTATGTCGAATGATGTATGTCATGATATAGTTGAAGCATGCTAGAAGTTATGGTGGTTAAAGTGAATTCTCTTAGATTGTTGTATTCCTATATGGTTTTGTATGATGGTAGCCAAATATTAGGATTTTAACTTGGATTGTTTAATAACTATCTATGGAAGTATGCTACCCTAAGAATATGTGTTTAAAAATATGCATTGTTTTCCTTTGCGTATATAAGTGGTACTTAATGAGTTACTAGTATAAATTGGAGTCTTTTGTAGAGACTTGAGTTGTAAATATAGTATGCATCCTTATGAAGAGTGAGTTGGTAAAGCTTTGTATCTTATAATTCCACACTTGTTACATTAAATGTCTAAATGTTGCACTTTTGGGTATTTGGAAGCATGCTCATTGTAAAGACTAGGCAACTTATTGTATCATGTTTGGAGAACCTACTAAATTGTCATTTTATTGGATGTTGTTGAAATATGTGTAGAATTTATGAATATGAACATGATAAGGAATGTGGAAAAGAATTTTTGCTATTTAGATTGAAGGATGAGAATCTTATGACATGATGAGTCGTAGAGTTATTTCTAAAACTTCTTGTTGTGTTATGAACTTCCTTGTTGTTTTCCACTAATGATGTATGACCTAGTGTCTATTGCAAGTAGGAATACCTTATGTGAATTGAATGGTATGATCAAAATTGATGGTTGAGGATGATTTGCCTAAAATGATAAGTTTTAGAATGCCTTAGTGTTGTTAAATTGAATTAATGAAAAATTCTCTCTAAAGTGGAAATCACTTTAAGTGATGAATATGAAGGTTGTGTAGTTAAGATCCTCTATATGTTGGGTTAAGTTGCTCTTAATTGGGGTTACCCTAAGTGGGGGATGGTGTTTGAGTAGTGAGATTGTAGAAATTGTCTACATTGTTCTTCTATTCTTACTTGAATTGGAAAATATGAATTCTTAGTATGCTTGTTCATGAAAATAGTCTTGCATAAAGTGTGAATGGCATGATCTTTATATGATTGGTATGAATTGATTGACATCATCTTAGAGACATGGTGAATTTCCCAAAGAGCATGAGAGGAAAGTTTTGATAAAATCCATGTTTTCTCTTGTTGACTTGCATTTTTATGTGCTAATTGTGGAGTTGAATTCATGAGGTAAGACAAGGAATTGGTAATAGTCACTTGTAGGGTAAATTGTTTATCCTTGTAATGGGAGTTGAGTCTCTTTTAACATGAAATATGTTGACTCTCTTGAAAATTTAGTGACTTGATGATTTGTAATGCAAAATTGTAGGCTCATTCTTGAAAGGTGAAAGCATATTTTGCTAAGAGTACATGTGTGCGCCTATGATTTGTGCTATTTTTCCAAAACGAGGATTAGTATAAGGGTGAGTATTATGTTAAGAAAAGAGATTTGTGGAATGACTTCCTATTTTGTTGTGATGTACTTGGTGTGATTTGCCATTTAGATTTCACTAGGAAGAAAAATGTATGCATGTCTTGGCTTGAAAGTTGAGATTTCTCATTTTTTTTAAAGAAATTGAACTTGTGCTTTGCTAAAGGGTGTAAAGTTGTGTTCCTTTTAAAGTTTGGTGCATGAACTACTATGTGATGATGTTATATCATATATGAACTGATCTATGATGCATTGAAGTCCTTGATGTGATTAAAGAATCCTAAGTGTCATTCGAGGACGAATGTTCCCAAGTGGGGGATATTGTAAGACCTCAAAAATGAGACAAGGTGTCTAGATCCTAACATGTTCGTGTTAATGTTATAAGGTCCAAAAATTCCTTATTATGTGTTATATAGGCAGTGTGCAAAGTTTGAAGTGATTTGGAAGTCGAACGTCAAGGGACGTCCAAGACGTTCGATGAATAGTCGCTTATGTGCCTCATGTGTGTATGCATGACTAAATTGTATGAACTGAGTCTAATAAGTATTGAAATTGTTTATAATGATTTTTAATGTTATTGTATGAAGTTTCGTGAAGTTTGGAGGTCAAACGCCCAAGAACGTACAAGGCGTTCGAAAGATAGCCCCTAAGCCGTTCATCGTATGTCATGTTGGGGTGAAGGCTGTTTGGACGTCTTGTAGGTGTTTGTTTTGGATGAAATTTATGTGGAAGGTCTATAACATGTTAAGGTTTGTAATAGCATTGGAAACGTCCGGGTACGTCTTCTAAAGGGGCCCACAATAGGCCCCAAAAGAAGGACCCCAAAGCTGCCTAGACACTGCCTGGGCATTGTCCCTTGACGGACCGAACGACGGATCATTGGTCCCCCAACGGCCCGTCGAGCAGGTCTCGTCGAAGTGGGCTTGACTTGGTCAGGTCTTGAACCAAGAATTTGGCTAAGTCATGGGCGACGGAGGGCATGACGCCCCGTCAAGCCCATGACGCCCCGTCACTGACCTAGTCGCGGGTGGCCTGCAGGTTGGCAGCCTGCATGCTGTCACTTAAAGGGGTGAATGGGAAATTCACCCCACGTCCTAAACTGATTATTAAGGGTTTATTTAAGTAAATTTGGGTTTATATAAGTCATCCAAAACGTGATCAACTCATTGATAAATCCTCTCACATGTTTAAAGCCTTTCCCTCCCAAAAATGTTCTCCCTAAAACCACCATTGTTGGTGAAGCTCAAGAACAGCTTGTAGATTTGATTCTCATGGATTCTTAATCAAGTTTTATAGGTCTTCATGAAGATTAAGGTATGGTGATATTCATATCTAGTTATCTTTTCATCTAGAGAGCCATTCTCAATGATTTTCAAAGAAATCTCATGATCAAGTTTCCCATATTCCAATCTAGCCATGGGTTCCTTCTCAAAACGTTTTTAATGATTAAATCATGATGAATTGAAGTTAATACAGTGATTTGAATGTGATTTCACTCCAATTGAATGATGAACCCATGTCCTTCCAAAATTGGTTTAGCTCTTGCATGGGATTTGTGATCTTGACTTGTTATCGATTGAATTATGATTCCCTTACGTTGAACTGATTGTCTATGCTGTTATTTATATGAATTTATGTTGAATTGATGTTGAATGATACATGAGGATCAATGTGTGAAGATTTGAGCATGTTTAGCCTAGTTTCTATAGTTCACTATAATGAAATATGAGGATGAATTATATGTAATTAATACACTATGGATAAATTCATGATAGGTTGAATATGATTAACCTATGTAAACTTACTTTCCATGAACTCCCTATATGAAGGATGCTTGTATCGACCTTAATGGCAAATTGTAGTAGTGTCTCATCTAGATTATGATTTCATTAGCTACTGCCTTAGGGTGATATGATTCATGAAATATGACCTATAATCCATATGAATGAAATTGATTAATCATCTATGTTCTTCTACTATTCTAGTGTGTTGATATGTTGTATTATGTTATGGTATAATCGTGTAGTGACTTGTACATGGTTTCTTATATGCTTAAAGTACGTTTAGCAACTTCCATATATATATGAATTATTGATAAACAAGGTGTATTGATCAAGGAGGATCAAAGGTTGAGGAGTTTGTAAGAATGCCTATTTCCTCTACTCTTCTACTTCTCTATTCTTTATAGAAATGTTGATGAAGCCTTGTATGGCTTTGTGTTTTATGGTCCACTTATGGTGGCGGTGTTTACTTTATTGTCATTATATATGTGTTGATCATGGCCTTGAAGCCAAATTGATGAATATATGAATATGTGCTTAAGATGATACTAAGAGAAGCTTATGCTTACTTTCCTATTCTAGTTGTGGATTAGGTTGTGTGGCTATTTTATGAGCATGTGTATAACCATGTTAGGGTAAAGTATAGGTTCTGCCATTGATGTGTTAAGATGGTTAATAACCCCTTACCTATGTATCCCTTATATGAAAGGGTAAATAGCTAAAGTTAGGAGTCTTGATTATAAGGTAGATATTGTCTTGTCTCCTATGCTATTATGTGTTGTGTGCTATGTGCTTGGAAGTGTAATGTGGTCTAATAGGGTGGCTGACTTAGGAAGTTATTGATAGCCATTATGTGATCATGTTGGTCAATGTACACACACTCTCACTTACATGCATATTACAAGTAGTATAAGTCATTGTGTCTAAATGAGAGGTAGTTCTCATATTCACTAGTGTCTTACTATGCATGTTAAGGTGATGTTCATGAATGTATGATTTGTATTCCCTTACCAGGATGACTTGATAGGTGTACTAGTATGGGCAAAGGTATGGGACCCTGTTTATGCATTGCACATGTGTATCTTGATAGGATAGTTCCTAGGTTTGGTTCGTATGCATATGAAGGATGATTATATGAACATGTTATGAATATGATATAATGAATTATGAATGTGTATAGTGTCTTAGTAGGTTTATATGAAAGTATTGCTCATATAGTTATGCCTATAGACTTATGCATTGATATATGAACAGGTGTGAACTTATGTGTTATGTAAAGGTTTTCTCACATCTAAGTATACACTCACACACATGGATGATCTAGTTAGTGAGAAGAGGCCTTGCTAGGGATGCCCAAGAATACTCCAAAACTAGATAGGTGCTTGAATATGATATAAGCATATGAATGATGAATATCCTAAGCTTATGTTTTTCTATAAACAAACGTAATAAAGGCTTTTCAATAAAGGTGACTTAGCTTAGCACCGAGTGAACTTCACATTGAGAGGTGTTGACTTTCCTTGGAGGAATATTCAACATTTTTCCCTCATAGAGTGTTGACTTCCCTTAGAGGAATAATCACCTATGGACCTACATAAGGTGTCGACTTTCCTTAGAGGAATACTCACCTATGGACTTACATGAAGTGTTGACTTTCCTTGAGGAATATTCACACATGTTTTCTCATGAGGTGAGGCCCCATTACCAAATGGTATATAGAGGGAATACCTATCTCTTAGTTTCATAAACTATGCTTGCCACATAGGATCTAGCAAAGTGATTTCACTTAGGATTCTAGAATGTATGTTAATGTTTTACCTTGGCTAGGTAGGAACACCTTCCTTTGGTGTAAGGCTCTACAACACCAAATTCCATGTTTAGCACCCATGGTCTTAGTGTCGGTTAAGGCTATGGTTTCCATAAAGATAAAATGGACAATGGAAGTAATTGAATAGGATCCTAACTAGGAGGACTTAAGGTAAGTTACTTAGTATAGGTGTAAGCAATGAACCCATATAGACATTGCACAAGTGACTCCTTAGGAAGTCTTCGGAAGGTACCCTAATGCATATGATTATGTATGTGTCCTTTATGTATGATATTGTAGTCTTGGTTTGACTATGTTTATATTCTACTATAGTTCTATGATGACTGGTGTTGTCTTGTGTAGATCTATGTATGGATTTTCTCTTGTGTTCCTAAGGTGATACATTGCACCAAGTATCCCTAAAGGATTACTTAGGAGGCTAATAAAGTAAGAGTAATGGTTCACTGTAAAGGTGATGGAGTTCAGTGTAAAGTGATCCCAAATTGTACTTAAATTCTATATCTGCTTTTCAATGATGTTTGGCGTTTGATTGTGTTTCTATGAAGTATGTGGATGATATAAATGCTATTGATAAAGGTTTTATGATTATTTACTCAAAATGTCATGAAGTATGATTTCAAAGAAAAAGTCCCCTTTAAATGCATGTTTTTGCATGGTTGCCATACTTAGTACATTCTTGTGCTAATCCCATTCTTCTCTACTTTTTACACAAAGTGTAGGTTATGGAATGCTTAAAGGAGATCTTTGATTGAGGAGCTTGATAGGTGATTTCCCAAGCTCAAGGAAAGGAATCCTTAAGTTCAAGGATGTCCTACTAATGTCTTTAATGTAAAGTCTTTAAATATTGTATAGTTATGTAAGGTGTCGTATGGGCCGTGTCCCTAATGTATTATAAACTTATTGAGTCTTAGATGTCAAAGAGACTTAGAGTCTAAATATGTA
This sequence comes from Solanum sitiens, assembly GCA_016801875.1. NCBI lineage: Eukaryota > Viridiplantae > Streptophyta > Magnoliopsida > Solanales > Solanaceae > Solanum > Solanum sitiens. Next base: position 1,507,191 of record JABWTJ010000076.1, on the reverse strand, counting down.
TTATGACTTATGTTTTATATATATATATGATGTGATGTTTCTAGCATATGATGTGCTATGAAAAGTTTTAAATTTTCCGCTAAATTTACTATGCCAATGCAATGAATGATATGAGAGGCTTGTCTTAGACCTCTGAGAGGTCGACGACGCCGGTTACAATCCAAGATTGTATCCTATCTTCTAGAGTATGGTTTCTGGTTGTGACATTATTGAAAAGAGTTCTTTGTGTGTGAAGAAAATTTTAAATTCTTACTGATTTTAGTATATTTTTTTGCAATGAAAGATACGAGAGGCTTAGATGAGACTTCTTGAAGTCTCATTTTCCTTATGACAAACTCAAGGATATTCTAACTTCTAGGGTGTACTTGAGGGTCATGACAGACACCGTCTAGGAGAGTTGAGGATAATGATGTGAATGAGAAGGTTCCTCCTCCAGTTGAGCAAGTTCATCAAGATGTTCAAGGGGCTTAAGGTGCTAGAGATGATCAAATCCCTATTGTGAAAGAAGGTAATGATGTTCCGGTGGTTCCCCTGGAAATGACTAATGGGGAGATTAAGGAGGCTTTACTTCTTTTAACCCGAGCCTCGACTACCCATATGAATTGGGGTATTGAGCCTAGAGTGAATGTTGTGTAGAGCACTATGACTTCTAGAGTGAGAGATTTTGTGAGGATGAATCCTCCTATCTTTCTTGTCTCTAAGGTAGGAGAAGATACCTAAGACTTCCTAGATGGTGTGCAGAAGCTGTTGAGTGACATTGGGGTGACTTCTAGGGAGAAGGGAGAGTTAACTTTGTACCAATTGAGGGAGGTTTGTCAAATGTGGTATACTCAATAGAAAGATAATAGGCCGGTTGAGTCGGGTCCTATTGTGTGGGAAGAATTGAAGGAGGCTTTTCTAGAAAAGTACTTTCTCTATGAGAGGACGGAGGTGAAGGTAGAAGAGTTTATCAATCTCAAGCAAGGCAATATGAGTGTTGAGGAGTACTATTTGATGTTCTCTATGTTGTCTAGATATGCCCCATCCTTAGTGTCTAATTCTAGGAATGATATGAGTAGGGTTGTGACCGAGGACGCCGACCTAGTGAAATAAGGATGTCGTACGACCATAATCCATGATGATATGACTTTGGCTAAACTCATGGTGTATGCTCAATCTATTGAGGAGTCTAAACTTAGTAGGATTGGTAGAAACTTGAAGAGAAGTGGTCAAGGTGATCAAAGTAAATCTAGATCAAAGAAGAAGTTCTCAAGTTATGATGAACCTAGGAGTGCTAAGGTGAAATTTGAGAAAGGTAGTGGGTCTCAAGAAGGCAAGCCAACATGTGTTAATTGTGGTAAGAGGCACTATGGGGAATGCCTATTGGGTAACGAGACTTGTTTTGTCTGTGGTAAACATTGTCACAAATTTAGATATTGTCCTTCTATTGCTTCTAGAGGAATAGAAGTAAGCAAGTTCCTCCTAATGCTCTGGAAGGTGATGCTCCAAAGAAGAAGCGTTTCCATGAACTCCAGACGAGAGAAACAAAGCCATTATGTGATCATGTTGGTCAATGTACACACACTCTCACTTACATGTATATTACAAGTAGTGTAAGTCATTGTGTCTAAATGAAAAGTAGTTCTCATATTCACTAGTGTCTACTACTATGCATGTTAAGGTGATGTTCATGAATGTATAATTTGTATTCCCTTACTAGGATGACTTGATAGGTGTACTAGTATGGGCAAGGGTATGGGACCTTGTTTATGCATTGCACATTTGTATCTTGATAGGATAGTTCCTAGGTTTGGTTCTTATGCATATGAAGGATGATTATATGAACATGTTATGAATATGATATAATGAAGTATGAATGTGTATAGTGTCTTAGTAGGTTTATATGAAAGTATTGCTCATATAGTTATGCCTATAGACTTATGCATTGATATATGAACATGTGTGAACTTATGTGTTATGTGAAAGGTTTGCTCACATCTAAGTATACACTCACACACATGGATGATCTTGTTAGTGAGATGAGGCCTTGTTAGGGATGCCCAAGAATACTCAAAAACTAGATAGGTGCTTGAATATGCTATAAGCATATGAATGATGAATATCCTAAGCTTATGTTTTTCTATAAACAAACGTAATAAAGTCTTTTCAATAAAGGTAACTTAGCTTAGCACCAAGTGAACTTGACATTGAGAGGTGTTGACTTTCCTTGGAGGAATATTCACCATTTGTCCCTTATAGAGTGTTGACTTCCCTTAGAGGAATAATCACCTATGGACCTACGTAAGGTGTCGACTTTCCTTAGAGGAATACTCACCTATTTACTTACATGAAGTGTTGACTTTCCTTGAGGAATATTCACACATGTTTTCTCATGAGGTGAGGCCCCAATACCAAATGGTATATAGAGGGAATACCTATCTCTTAGTTCCATAAACTATGCTTGCCACATAGGATCTAGCAAAGTGATTTCACTTAGGATTCTAGAATGTATGTTAATGTTCTACCTTGGCTAGGTAGGAACACCTTCCATTGGTGTAAGGCTCTACAACACCAAATTCCATGTTTAGCACCCATGGTCTTAGTGTCGGTTAAGGCTATGGTTTCCCTAAAGATAAAATGGACAATGGAAGTAATTGAATAGGATCCTAACTAGGAGCACTTAAGGTAAGTTACTTAGGATAGGTGGAAGTAATGAACCCATCTAGACATTTCACAAGTGACTCCTTAGGAAGTCTTAGGAAGGTACCCTAATGCATATGATTTTGTATGTGTCCTTTATGTATGATATTGTAGTCTTGGTTTGACTATGTTTCTATTGTATGATACTTCTATGATGACTTGTGTTGTCTTGTGTAGATCTATGTATGGCATTTCTCTTGTGTTCCTAAGGTGATACATTGCACCAAGTATCCCTAAAGGATTACTTAGGAGGCTAATGAATTAAGAGTAATGGTTCACTGTAAAGGTGATGGAGTTCACAGTAAAGTGACCCCAAATTATACTTAAATTCTATATGTGCTTTTCTATGATGTTTGGCCTTTGATTGTGTTTTTATGAAGTATGTGGATGATATAAATGCTATTGATAAATGTTTTATGATGATTTACTCAAAATGTCATGAAGTATGATTTCAAAGAAAATGTCCCCTTTAAATGCATGTTTTTGCATGGTTGCCATACTTAGTACATTCTTGTGCTAATCCCATTCTTCTCTACTTTTTACACAAAGTGTAGGTTATGGAATGCTTAAAGGAGATCTTTGATTGAGGAGCTTTTTAAGTTATTTCCCAAGCTCAAGGAAAGGAATCCTTAAGTTTAAGGATGTCCTACTAATGTCTTTAATGTAAAGTCTTTAAATATTGTATAGTTATGTAAGGTGTCGTATGGGCCGTGTCCCTAATGTATTATAAAGTTATTGAGTCTAAGATGGCAAAGAGACTTAGAGTCTAAATATGTATTATGACTTATGTTTTATATATATATATTATGTGATGTTTCTAGCATATGATGTGCTATGAAAAGGTTTAAATTTTCCGCTAAATTTACTATGCCAATGCAATGAATGATATGAGAGGCTTGTCTTAGACCTCCGAGAGGTCGACGACGCCGGTTACAATCCAAGATTGTATCCTATCTTCTAGAGTATGGTTTCGGGTTGTGACATTATTGAAAAGAGTTCTTCGTGTGTCAAGAAAATTTTAAATTCTTACTGATTTTAGTATATTTTTTTGCAATGAAAGATACGAGAGGCTTAGATGAGACTTCTTGAAGTCTCATTTTCCTTATGACAAACTCAAGGATATTCTAACTTCTAGGGTGTGCTTGAGGGTCATGACAGACACCATCTAGGAGAGTTGAGGAGAATGGTGTGAATGAGAAGGTTCCTCCTCCAGTTGAGAAAGTTCATCAATATGTTCAAGTGGATTAAGGTGCTAGAGATGATCAAGTCCCTATTGTGGAAGAAGGTAATGATGTTCCGGTGGTTCCCCCGGAAATGACTAATGGGGAGATTAAGGAGGCTTTACTTCTTTTAACCCTAGCCTCGACTACCCATATGAATTGGGGTATTGAGCCTAGAGTGAATGTTGTGTAGAGCACTATGACTTCTAGAGTGAGAGATTTTGTGAGGATGAATCCTCCTATCTTTCTTGTCTCTAAGGTAGGAGAAGATACCTAAGACTTCCTAGATGGTGTGCAGAAGCTGTTGAGTGACATTGGGGTGACTTCTAGGGAGAAGGCGGAGTTAGCTTTGTACCAATTGAGGGAGGTTTGTCAAATGTGGTATACTCAATAGAAAGATAATAGGCATGTTGAGTCGGGTCCTATTGTGTGGGAAGAATTGAAGGAGGCTTTTCTAGAAAAGTACTTTCTCTATGAGAGGACGGAGGTGAAGGTAGAAGAGTTTATCAATCTCAAGCAAGGCAATATGAGTGTTGAGGAGTACTATTTGATGTTCTCTATGTTGTCTAGATATGCCCCATCCTTAGTGTCTAATTCTAGGGATGATATGAGTAGGGTTGTGACCGAGGACGCCGACCTAGTGAAAGAAGAATGTCGTACGACCATAATCCATGGTGATATGACTTTGGATAGACTCATTGTGTATGCTCAATCTATTGAGGAGTCTAAACTTAGTAGGATTGCTAGAAACTTGAAGAGAAGTGGTCAAGGTGATCAAAGTAAATCTAGATCAAAGAAGAAGTTCTCAAGTTATGATGAACTTAGGAGTGCTAAGGTGAAATTTGAGAAAGGTAGTGGGTCTCAAGAAGGCAAGCCAACATGTGTTAATTGTGGTAAGAGGCACTATGGGGAATGCCTATTGGGTAACGAGACTTGTTTTGTCTGTGGTAAACATTGTCACAAATTTAGATATTGTCCTTCTATTGCTTCTAGAGGAATAGAAGTAAGCAAGTTCCTCCTAATGCTCTGGAAGGTGATGCTCCAAAGAAGAAGCGTTTCCATGAACTCCAGACGAGAGAAACAAATTCATTATGTGATCATGTTGGTCAATGTACACACACTCTCACTTACATGCATATTACAAGTAGTGTAAGTCATTGTGTCTAAATGAAAGGTAGTTCTCATATTCACTAGTGTCTACTACTATGCATGTTAAGGTGATGTTCATGAATGTATAATTTGTATTCCCTTACTAGGATGACTTGATAGGTGTACTAGTATGGGCAAGGGTATGGGACCTTGTTTATGCATTGCACATGTGTATCTTGATAGGATAGTTCCTAGGTTTGGTTCTTATGCAAATGAAGGATGATTATATGAACATGTTATGAATATGATATAATGAAGTATGAATGTGTATAGTGTCTTAGTAGGTTTATATGAAAGTATTGCTCATATAGTTATGCCTATAGACTTATGCATTGATATATGAACATGTGTGAACTATGTGTTATGTGAAAGGTTTGCTCACATCTAAGTATACACTCACACACATGGATGATCTTGTTAGTGAGATGAGGCCTTGCTAGGGATGCCCAAGAATACTCAAAAACTAGATAGGTGCTTGAATATGCTATAAGCATATGAATGATGAATATCCTAACCTTATGTTTTTCTATAAACAAACGTAATAAAGGCTTTTCAATAAAGGCAACTTAGCTTAGCACCAAGTGAACTTGACATTGAGAGGTGTTGACTTTCCTTGGAGGAATATTCACCATTTGTCCCTTATAGAGTGTTGACTTCCCTTAGAGGAATAATCACATATGGACCTACGTAAGGTGTCGACTTTCCTTAGAGGAATACTCACCTATGGACTTACATGAAGTGTTGACTTTCCTTGAGGAATATTCACACATGTTTTCTCATGAGGTGAGGCCCCAATACCAAATGGTATATAGAGGGAATACCTATCGCTTAGTTCCATAAACTATGCTTGCCACATTGGATCTAGCAAAGTGATTTCACTTAGGATTCTAGAATGTATGTTAATGTTCTACCTTGGCTAGGTAGGAACACCTTCCATTGGTGTAAGGCTCTACAACACCAAATTCCATGTTTAGCACCCATGGTCTTAGTGTCGGTTAAGGCTATGGTTTCCCTAAAGATAAAATGGACAGTGGAAGTAATTGAATAGGATCCTAACTAGGAGAACTTAAGGTAAGTTACTTAGGATAGGTGGAAGTAATGAACCCATCTAGACATTGCACAAGTGACTCCTTAGGAAGTCTTAGGAAGGTACCCTAATGCATATGATTTTGTATGTGTCCTTTATGTATGATATTGTAGTCTTGGTTTGACTATGTTTCTATTGTGTGATACTTCTATGATGACTTGTGTTGTCTTGTGTAGATCTATGTATGGCATTTCTCTTGTGTTCCTAAGGTGATACATTGCACCAAGTATCCCTAAAGGATTACTTAGGAGGTTAATGAATTAAGAGTAATGGTTCACTGTAAAGGTGATGGAGTTCACTGTAAAGTGACCCCAAATTATACTTAAATTCTATATGTGCTTTTCTATGATGTTTGGCCTTTGATTGTGTTTCTATGAAGTATGTGGATGATATAAATGCTATTGATAAATGTTTTATGATGATTTACTCAAAATGTCATGAAGTATGATTTCAAAGAAAATGTCCCCTTTAAATGCATGTTTTTGCATGGTTGCCATACTTAGTACATTCTTGTGCTAATCCCATTCTTCTCTACTTTTTACACAAAGTGTAGGTTATGGAATGCTTAAAGGAGATCTTTGATTGAGGAGCTTTTTAAGTGATTTCCCAAGCTCAAGGAAAGGAATCCTTAAGTTTAAGGATGTCCTACTAATGTCTTTAATGTAAAGTCTTTAAATATTGTATAGTTATGTAAGGTGTCGTATGGGCCGTGTCCCTAATGTATTATAAAGTTATTGAGTCTAAGATGGCAAAGAGACTTAGAGTCTAAATATGTATTATGACTTATGTTTTATATATATATATATTATGTGATGTTTCTAGCATATGATGTCCTATGAAAAGTTTTAAATTTTCCGCTAAATTTACTATGCCAATGCAATGAATGATATGAGAGGCTTGTCTTAGACCTCCGAGAGGTCGACGACGCCGGTTACAATCCAAGATTGTATCCTATCTTCTAGAGTATGGTTTCGGGTTGTGACATTATTGAAAAGAGTTCTTCGTGTGTCAAGAAAATTTTAAATTCTTACACATTTTAGTATATTTTTTTGCAATGAAAGATACGAGAGGCTTAGATGAGACTTCTTGAAGTCTCATTTTCCTTATGACAAACTCAAGGATATTCTAACTTCTAGGGTGTACTTGAGGGTCATGACAGACACCGTCTAGGAGAGTTGAGGAGAATGGTGTGAATGAGAAGGTTCCTCCTCCAGTTGAGAAAGTTCATCAATATGTTCAAGTGGCTTAAGGTGCTAGAGATGATCAAGTACCTATTGTGGAAGAAGGTAATGATGTTCCGGTGGTTCCCCCGGAAATGACTAATGGGGAAATTAAGGAGGCTTTACTTCTTTTAACCCTAGCCTTGACTACCCATATGAATAGGGGTATTGAGCCTAGAGTGAATGTTGTGTAGATCACTATGACTTCTAGAGTGAGAGATTTTGTGAGGATGAATCCTCCTATCTTTCTTGTCCCTAAGGTAGGAGAAGATTCCTAAGACTTCCTAGATGGTGTGCAGAAGCTGTTGAGTGACATTGGGGTGACTTCTAGGGAGAAGGCGGGTTTAGCTTTGTACCAATTGAGGTAGGTTTGTCAAATGTGGTATACTCAATAGAAAGATAATAGGCATGTTGAGTCGGGTCCTATTGTGTGGGAAGTATTGAAGGAGGCTTTTCTAGAAAAGTACTTTCTCTATGAGAGGACGAAGGTGAAGGTAGAAGAGTTTATCAATCTCAAGCAAGGCAATGTGAGTGTTGAGGAGTACTATTTGATGTTCTCTATGTTGTCTAGATATGCCCCATCCTTAGTGTCTAATTCTAGGGATGATATGAGTAGGGTTGTGACCGAGGACGCCGACCTAGTGAAAGAAGAATGTCGTACGACCATAATCCATAATGATATGACTTTGGATACACTCATTATGTATGCTCAATCTATTGAGGAGTCTACACTTAGTAGGATTGCTAGAAACTTGAAGAGAAGTGTTCAAGGTGATCAAAGTAAATCTAGATCGAAGAAGAAGTTCTCAAGTTATGATGAACCTAGGAGTGCTAAGGTGAAATTTGAGAAAGGTAGTGGGTCTCAAGAAGGCAAGCCAACATGTGTTAATTGTGGGAAGAGGCACTATGGGGAATGCCTATTGGGTAACGAGACTTGTTTTGTCTGTGGTAAACATTGTCACAATTTAGATATTGTCCTTCTTTTGCTTCTAGAGGAATAGAAGTAAGCAAGTTCCTCCTAATTCTCTGGAAGGTGATGCTCCAAAGAAGAAGCGTTTCCATGAACTCCAGAGAGAGAAACAAAGCCATTTTGTGATCATGTTGGTCAATGTACACACACTCTCACTTACATGCATATTACAAGTAGTATAAGTCAATGTGTCTAAATGAAAGGTAGTTCTCATATTCACTAGTCTCTACTACTATGCATGTTAAGGTGATGTTCATGAATGTATGATTTGTATTCCCTTACTAGGATGACTTGATAGGTGTACTAGTATGGGCAAGGGTATGGGACCTTGTTTATGCATTGCACATGTGTATCTTGATAGGATAGTTCCTAGGTTTGGTTCTTATGCATATGAAGGATGATTATATGAACATGTTATGAATATGATATAATGAAGTATGAATGTGTATAGTGTCTTAGTAGGTTTATATGAAAGTATTGCTCATATAGTTATGCCTATAGACTTATGCATTGATATATGAACGTATGTGAACTTATGTGTTATGTGAAAGGTTTGCTCACATCTAAGTATACACTCACACACATGGATGATCTAGTTAGTGAGAAGAGGCCTTGCTAGGGATTCCCAAGAATACTCAAAAACTAGATAGGTGTTTGAATATGCTATAAGCATATGAATGATGAATATCCTAAGCTTATGTTTTTTATAAACAAACGTAATAAAGGCTTTTCAATAAAGGTAACTTAGCTTAGCACCGAGTGAACTTGACATTGAGAGGTGTTGACTTTCCTTGGAGGAATATTCACCATTTGTCCCTTATAGAGTGTTGACTTCCCTTAGAGGAATAATCACCTATGGACCTACATAAGGTGTCGACTTTCGTTAAAGGAATACTCACCTATGGACTTACATGAAGTGTTGACTTTCCTTGAGGAATATTCACTCATGTTTTCTCATGAGGTGAGGCCCCATTACCAAATGGTATATAGAGGGAATACCTATCTCTTAGTTTCATAAACTATTCTTGCCACATAGGATCTAGCAAAGTGATTTCACTTAGGATGCTAGAATGTATGTTAATGTTCTACCTTGGCTAGGTAGGAACACCTTTCTTTGGTGTAAGGCTCTAAAACACCAAATTCCATGTTTAGCACCCATGGTCTTAGTGTCGGTTATGGTTATGATTTCCCTAAAGATAAAATGGACAATGGAAGTAATTGAATAGGATCCTAACTAGGAGGACTTAAGGTAAGTTACTTAGGATAGGTGGAAGTAATGAACCCATCTAGACATTGCACAAGTGACTCCTTAGGAAGTCTTAGGAAGGTAACCTAATGCATATGATTATGTATGTGTCCTTTATGTATGATATTGTAATCTTGGTTTGACTATGTTTATACTGTACTATACTTCTATGATGACTTATGTTGTCTTGTGTAGATCTATGTATGGCTTTTCTCTTGTGTTCCTAAGGTGATACATTGCACCAAGTATCCCTAAAGGATTACTTAGGAGGCTAATGAATTAAAAGTAATGGTTCACTGTAAAGGTGATGGAGTTCACTGTAAAGTGACCCCAAATTGTACTTAAATTCTATATGTGCTTTTCTATGATGTTTGGCCTTTGATTGTGTTTCTATGAAGTATGTGGATGATATAAATGCTATTGATAAATGTTTTATGATTATTTACTCAAAATGGCATGAAGTATGATTTCAAAGAAAATGTCCCCTTTTAAAAAAATGCATGTTTTTGCATGGTTGCCATACTTAGTACATTTTTGTGCTAACCCCATTCTTCTCTACTTTTTACACAAAGTGTAGGTTATGGAATGCTTAAAGGAGATCTATGATTGAGGAACTTGATAGGTGATTTCCCAAGCTCAAGGAAAGGAATCCTTAAGTTCAAGGATGTCCTACTAATGTCTTTAATGTAAAGTCTTTAAAGATTGTATCGTTATGTAAGGTGTCGTATGGGCCGTGTCCCTAATGTATTATGAAGTTATTGAGTCTAAGATGGCAAAGAAAATTAGAGTCTAAATATGTATTATGACTTATGTTATATATATATATGATGTGATATTTCTAGCATATGATGTGCTATGATAAGTTTTAAATTTTCCGCTAAATTTACTATGCAAATGCAATGAATGATATGAGAGGCTTGTCTTAGACATCCGAGAGGTCGACGACACCGGTTACGATCCAAGATTGTATCAAATCTTCTAGGGTATGGTTTCGAGTTGTGACATTATTGAAAAGAGTTCTTCGTGTGTGAAGAAAGTTTTAAATTCTTACTCATTTTAGTATATTTTTACGCAATGAAAGATACGAGAGGCTTAGTGAGACTTCTTGAAGTCTCATTTTCCGTATGACAAACTCAAGGATATTCTAACTTCTAGGGTGTACTTGAGGGTCATGACATACACCGTCTAGGAGAGTTGAGGAGAATGATGTGAATGAGAAGGTTCCTCCTCTAGTTGAGCAAGTTCATCAAGGTGTTCAAGGGTTTTAAGGAGCTAGAGATGATCAAGTCCCTATTGTGAAAGAAGGTAATGATGTTCCTGTGGTTCCCCCGGAAATGACTAATGATGATATTAAGGAGGCTTTACTTCTTTTAACCCTAGCCTTATCTACCCATGTGAATAGGGGTATTGAGCCTAGAGTGAATGTTGTGTAGAGCACTATGACTTCTAGAGTGAGAGATTTTGTGAGGATGAATCCTCCTATCTTTATTGTCTCTAAGGTAGGAGAAGATACCTAAGATTTCCTAGATGGTGTGCAGAAGCTGTTGAGTGACATTGGGGTGAATTCTAGGGAGAAGGCGAAGATAGCTTTGTACCAATTGAGGGAGGTTTGTCAAATGTGGTATACTCAATAATAAGATAATAGTTCGGTTGAGTCGGGTCCTATTGTGTGGGAAGAATTGAAGGACGCTTTTCTAGAAAAGTACTTTCTCTATGAGAAGACGGAGGTAAAGGTAAAAGAGTTTATCAATATCAATCAAGAAAATATGAGTGTTGAGGAGTACTATTTGATGTTCTCTATGTTGTCTAGATATGCCCCATCCTTAGTGTCTAATTCTAGGGATGCTATGAGTAGGGTTGTGACCAAGGACGCCAACCTACTGAAAGAAGAATGTCGTACGGCCATGATCCATGATGATATGACTTTGGCTAGACTCATGGTGTATGCTCAATCTATTGAGGAGTCTAAACTTAGTAGGATTGCTAGAAACTTGAAGAGAAGTGGTCAAGGTGATCAAAGTAAATCTAGATCGAAGAAGAAGTTCTCAAGTTATGATGAACCTAGGAGTTCTAAGGTGAAATTTGAGAAAGGTAGTGGGTCTTAAGAAGGCAAGCCAACATGTGTTAATTGTGGGAAGAGGCACTATGGGGAATGCCTATTGGGTAACGAGACTTGTTTTTTCTGTGTTAAACATTGTCACAAATTTAGATATTGTCCTTCTATTGCTTCTAGAGGAATAGAAGTAAGCAAGTTCCTCCTAATGTTGTGGAAGGTGATGCTCCAAAGAAGAAGCGTTTCCATGAACTCCAGACGAGAGAAACAAAGTCGGGTGAGGATGATGATGATGGTAAGATCTAGTATTCTCTCTTTTGTTTTATGAGTTCCTTCTAAGTGGGGCAGTATGGTTTTTAGAGGAGCTAGATGATCATAGTGGCATGTTGTATTGTGGTATTGATTGAATCACTACACCATTTTAGGTCTACGAAAACACTAAATCTGGACAACGATTATAAAGTGTTGCCTAAAATACTTTCGGGAACGCTTTTTAAGTGTAGCCAAAGATTTTGACTTGTAGCTACACTAATATTAGCAACACTTCTAAAGTGTACTCTTTAAGGGGATAACCTACACTTTATAAGTGTTGTTATAGTTGGCAACAACTATTTACATAAATGGCCACACTTTTAAAGTGTGTTATTTTTATAATTGTAAATACAACACATTAAAAATGTGGCCTTAGTGTTTTCACCAAAATTTTATATTCCCTCCGACATTTTAACATTAAAATTTGATCTCCCTCCCATTTTTATTTGGCCAAAAAAATAAAACATTAAAGAAATATTAAAAAAAATATATATTAAAGAAATAAAGAAGGCAACATTTCCTAAAACATCAGCTGAAGCTTCCATTTTCATATGAAGAACACCATTTGCAAGAACTGAAGAAGAGGATAGAAGAACAGAAGAAATCGATTTGTACTACGATTTTCGTCATATTTCCGTCAAACTTCAGCTGAAAAACACCATTTTGAGCTGAAGAATCAAAGAGCAGTGCGATTTCTCTGAAGTTGAACTGATGAAGACGATTTTCCTCTCAGAGCTTCGTGGTTTAAGATTGGAGAGCCGAAGAACATTATTTTCTTCAAAGAATCCTGGGTAAACTGCTGTTCTATTAGATTTCCTTTTGAAAATTGAAAGAAAATGCTTCACAAATCAACTTGCCTCATGTCTTAAAGCTTTAGGGTTGTTTGAATAGAGTTTCTCAGGTAAGATATTTTATCTTCAAAAGTGTAAATTATAGCTTTAAGTTTTTGATATTCTTGTGTGTCAGTCAAAAATTTAAGTTAGGGTTTTTATATTCTTGTATAGTTGATACGAATTTTGTTGATTTTGGGAGTTTAGTTTGTAGTTGTATTATGTATAAATGGGCAGATTATCTTTGACAGGATAGTTTTTTCTCTTCAATGTTGAATGTAGAAGCTGAAGCTAAGTCGCCTTTATCTGAAGAACTGAGTTGTAGCTACGTCGTCTTTCTTCAAAGAATTGAAGTGTTGAAGCTGGCGATACCTACGATATTTTGTCCCTAATATAGATTTCGTCAATTGTAAGTAGCTACTCTACATGAATTTCAAAAGGTTTTAATGTCTGTTTTAATGTCATTGTTTTTTTAGTCTTCCTCAGTTCATGGTTGTGCTCGCCTTAATCTTGGTTTGTTCCTTTGTTAACCACATTGATTCTGTCTTGTAGCTATTTGCTGGTAAATTTTTTCTTTTTTCGACTACATGTCTTGAAGTGTCTAGAAGTCATTTTGTTGTTTCTCTAGTGCATTTTCAATTATACATCAGAAACTTTAGTTCAATATTGCTTAGTCTTTTTGGGGTCACCTCATAGTATGTATTTGTTAAACTTTCTTTGTAGTTTGAGTTGCACTATATAGAAAAAAAATCATATGCCTTCGAGATAGGTGATATAGGATATATTTTTCAAGTCTAGAAGGGGTGGAGAGGGAGCAGTAACTTGTGAGAGTGTTTTGCGAGAGCTGGACATTACAGTTATGACAAATAGGAAATTTCTTCCTATAAAGGGATCTATTAGCAAAATAATAGTAATAGACTTTAACTTTTGTGAACGGACATTACATAATTTCTTATTTTTGACAATAACAAGTAACAGTGTATGACAAGTTTGATTGGTGACCTCAAAAATACATTTTATTACCTTTCAATAACTGGTAAAACTACAGTGATAGCGTAACACACTTTAATTGTTAATTTATATAACTTAAATCTTTAGTAAAACAATTGTTTCTACGTCTTTAATTGTTTTATTTCTTTTTCTAGTTTCAACTTGAGGATTATGATTTCTTTCTTTTCTGCTAACTGTTACTAGCAATAACAGAATAGCAGTAGAAGATTTATTTTTGTAGTATGGACAACCTGTTGATTTTTGGATATTTTTGAAAGTGAGGCTTGCTTCATATAAGTTTTAGAAGAATTAGGAGAAGTCAGTGAAAACAAAATGGAGAGAAAGTTTTGTATGATGCTAAAGTCTGTCCTATTTGATAAGCTAGATGCAACAGATGAGAAAATAGCTTGTAACTTTATAATTCCATTACATGTAAAGTTCTTGCATATAGAATAGAAGTAAATATAAGTGTAAAGACAGTCTATGGTCAAGTGCTATAATACAGTCTATGGACGATGCTAAAGTCTGTTTCTACGTTTGTCCTCTTGATGAAGTTACCAACCTCATTATCAACCTTTTCCTCACTGAATTTATGTTTCTCCTTCCTACCGACTTCAATGGTTCTGTCATGCTCCACAAAGTGGGCTTTCTTTTGAGCTTCAGGGGGAAGAGACCTATGGTGGTATCCACCAACACTTTTTCTCTGTGACTTCATTTGATCGGATGCCTTGCCCTTTAGTCTATGTCAAACTGTGGATATTCCAGTTAGTAGTGAATACGAATAAGCCTACTGAAGAGCTTAAAATACATTTATTCTTTTGTAATTTTTGAAGAATAAGCATGTTGTAATTTGTATGCTTCCAAGTTTGAAACTTGTGACCATAATTGTAAGACTAGAGTCTATTCATCTTCGTGATGAAACTAAATAAAAAAGTAGTTTTAACATATAAGAATCAACGTCAGGAAACAATGTTGTTCTCTTCTTTACATTCCTAAATAGAGAACCTCCTCACTTTTTAACTATGTTTATCGGACTCTCCAAATATGTTGTCACACCCATGTCAGATACTCCAAAAATACACTACTTCTGGAGAATTTGACATGCACTCGACAATATTTTTGAAGATTTCTAGCAACATAGCTTTGATATTTAAAACATAACATTGGCGATATACGTTCGTAGTGACATTACTATTCTAAGTTTTTGGTGTCCTAAGAACTCATATTTTTTACCCTTTGATAGAAGGAAAGCATCTCACTAATATATTCTGTTAATTTTCCTGAATGAGAGATTTTAGCTGCTAAGACACTATTATATCTAAGTGGAAAAGAAAAGGTTGTGTAAATAATGTTTACAGATCTCTCAAACTATAGTTTGAGTTTCACTAGCTAAGCCTACTTTGTCTGAAAAGTGAACTAAAAATCATCTTTTAAGACAATACATATTCTGCTATCTCCTATTGTTCTATTCCTCTTTAATCTGAATTTGTCATACATACATAAAGCTTACACTTCTGCTCCTTCGCATATTTTAAATCTTCCAGCCAAGGACTTATTTAAAATGAGAAATTTGGGGCTGTTCTTTAGCATTTCTCAAAGATTCGTTCTCGGATCAGTGAAATCTCTTTCTTATTTACCAAACTCCTGCTGAAAAATTAAAAACGTCATTAAGGACCTTTACTCTTAGACCTAGTGTTTAGTCTACTAGAACTAGCATACATGCTGGTGGTTGGTATTCTGGTCCTTTGTCTCACAGTCTTTCTACCCCTCTGTGAGAGTCCTTGCTTATCTGTAATTTATTGTACTTCCTCATGATTTTCTTGTTGAATAGTGAATTCAAAAGCTCTAATTAGATTATTCACTCTATGTTACTTACCCAGTACTTATTGGATATCTGTTTTATGGTTTGAAGGTTGATCCACGCTGATCTTACTTATGACTTGTTCACTTCCATGGATCAAATGAATTGATTGAAAAAAACATAGTGAAAGATCACTTGACAAGTGTAGCATGTGCTAATGAGATAATCATCTCATTTTGTTATATTGAGGTCAGTTTATTCTCCATGTCTTTTTACGTACATGAATATATAACTTCTTGAATATCTTTAATTTAGAGGACACATAGTAGAGATAAGGTATTAAAACTAGCATCTCTCACTTTTAGGACATGAAGTAACTCACCAAATATGTAAAATAATCTAGAAGTTAAATAAGTGCTAAAGATAAAAATTAATATTATCCATTTCCTTTATCAAATTATGTGAAAGTTTGTGTTCTGTCACGATATATGTTGGATACGATATCCATTTCATTTATACAATCAATGGCATAGTGATGATCACCATATCATTAGTTATATAGATAGTTATTGAGCTATGCATTATTGTGAATTGATATTCTATAAACACTGTGAAGAATGATCACATAGCTGACTGGAATGCCTTGGTCTATACAGTTTTAGATGACGAATAATAGTGCAGGTCTAAATGCTTTGGTCTAGACTGTTTTACATGATTTAAGAAAATATCCAGTTTTTATTATCATCTAAACTTGTAAAATTCACCAGTAACTACATTTGTAGCTTAAGAAATTCGACAAATTTGTGTAAAAAGTTTTTTGCAAATGGATAAGCATGCAATATTTGAAAATCATGTCTCTCTGTTGATTTTTTCTAGTCACCTTTGTTGACTTCTTTTTCTATGGATGTGGAAATACTTGGTTTCAATTGATGTGGTATTTAGTGGACTTTATCCTTGATAAAGTAGGACTGATAAGGAATCATTGATCCACAAGCATGTTGGCTCTACTGGTGGTTCTAACCATGTTGTTTATGAACACCAGGGGTACTACCAGGTGTAATAAAAAATCAATGCTGAAGAAAAACATGATGAAATACTTGTTGAATTTCAGAAAATGCTTTGACTGATTGTTTACTTACATTATCTTGAGTGTCTCATGATATAGTTTTTTGTATTGAATTAGATTCAAGTATCATTTTTGTGTTGAATTACATTCAAAATACTTTTATGTTTTGGTGTTTTGACGTGCTTACTCGGCTGCACGGGTTAAAACATAAGAAGATATATCCACATCCTTTAAGCTTCAGAAATATAGTTAATGAATTTGTAAGAGAACTATAAAGGCAAATACAACATATAGGATTTGCATAAAAGATAAACACGCTTAGAAATCCTTCATAAATAAAAGTTAAAACTTAACCAAAAGTAGCATCAGGGAATGCAACTTGATTTAACAAACCGAGTGAGTCTTCTGTAAAGCATCTAGAAGAGTACCCCCTATGGATACTTATGGGGAATAAAGAAGTTCTTGAGTAAATTTAGGCCGCTAATGGAGGTTTCATATTGTCATTCTGATGCTTTCATTATTTCACTTAAAGTTATTTCTTGCTACTCTTATGCTTGTCCTTTTGAATATCCTTGGACTATGATGCATAATGTTTTTATTGATTGGGTTAGGGGTATTGCAGTTCTCTAGTTTACATTAAACAGTGAAATAAAAATTCCCGCTAAAATCTTAATAACATGATAACAGTTGTAACAAATACTACACTCACAGAACATTCACCACAAAAGGGAAGGATAAAAAACCTTTCTTCATGTATCACTGATACAATAGTTCAGAAATATAAAAACCTGTTGTGTGACTAATACAGTGAAATTTAGAAACTGTTGTATTAATAAGACAACAAATATAAAAATTATTGTATTACTAATACAAAGCGACATCCGTAAGTTGTTGATCGAATATCTATTATAGGATAATAGGAATTTTGCTTGAATGTTTAAACATGGTATTATATATTTGATACTTCTCTGGTTGGGTGTTCACAAGAAAGAGATTTTAAAGCTTTATCTCTAAAAGCTCATAAAACTCAAAAAGCTCTAAAGCTCAAAATTCAATTAAAAAACTTTAACTTTTAATCATTTGAATTCTATTTATTTATTTTCTTTCTTAATTATGTATATCCTATTAATTGTACTTATTTATTCCTTGGTAATATCATCAACATTCAAAAACATTTGTGGAGGATTCAATGTTTTATTTGGCGTAGCGAAAGTGTCATGACTAGTTTAGAAACTTTTATCATCTCATAACACATGATTCTGATAGATTACTCGTGACTTTTAAAACTTATTTGTGAACTAGTTAATGATTGTTACTGAAAGATTAAATATTGATATCTTCTTCTAGGAGTTCACATATGCCATCCAAGGATTGGATGAATTTAGCAAGGTATAGCAAAGAGTATATTGATGGCGTTGAATCATTTTTAGATTTTGCTTACTCTTATGGAGATCCTCATGGAGAGAAAATTCATTGTCCATGTGCGAAATGTTTTAATATTCTTTGGAATCGAAGGAATGTAGTGTATGATCATCTAATATGCTATGGATTCGTTAAAGGCTATACTAGATGGATCAATCACGGGGAATGGGATATCAAGTTGAATATTGATGATGATATGGATTACTCGCGTAATGATATTGATGGGTTGTTGAATGATAAATTTAGAGATGTTGCACAGGCTGGAGGAGTTTAAGATGGTCCAAATGAATATTCCAAGAAATTCTATAGCTTAGTTAAAGAGGCAAACCAAGAATTATATCCTTGTTGTATAGGTTTCTCTAAATTATCATTCACACTTCGCTTATATGTGTTGAAGTGTTTACATGGATGGAGCAATGAATCATTCACTTCTCTTTTAGAGTTATTAAAAGAGGCGATGCCCGAGTTGAACATTCCTCAGTCTTACAATAAAACCAAGTCTATGGTTAAGAATCTTTGTCTGGATTATGAGAAAATTTATGCATGTCAAAATGATTGCATGTTGTTCAAGATTGGTCATAAGGATGACGAATTTTGTCATACTTGTGGAGCTTCACGATATATTCAATCTCCTAAACTTGAGCCTTCAAAAAAACAACATCGAGTTTCAGCAAAGACTTTGAGACACTTTCCATTAATTCATAGACTCAAAAGGCTTTTATGTGCTCAAAGACAACAGATTCTTTGAGGTGGCATGAAGAGAAACGTTCTAAAGATGGAAAGTTAAGGCATCCCGCTGATGGTCTAGCATGGAAAGACTTTGATAGGTTGCATCCAGATTTAGCACTAGATTGTCGCAATGTCAGACTTGGCTTGTCAAGTGATGGATTCAATCCATTTCGAACCATGAGTATATCACATAGTACATGGCCAGTTATGTTGATGGTTTATAATCTGCCGCCTTAGACGTGCATGAAATCTTAATATTCTATACTTTCTTTACTTATACCTGGGCCGCGATCACCTGGAAATGACATTGATATTTACTTACAAACATTGATGGATGAGTTAAAATTATTATGGGATTCTGGGGTTGAAACATATGATGCTTCCATAAATGAAACTTTTCAAATGCGGGCAGCTCTTATGTGGACAATCAGTGACTTTCATGCATATGCTATGTTATCTGGTTGGAGTACAAAAGGAGTTTGCTTGCCCTTGTTGTAACTATAGCACTAATTCTCGCTATCTTAAACATAGTTGAAAAATGTGCTATATGGATCATCGTGTAACCCATGGATCATCCATGGAGATCTAACAAAATATCATTCAATGGCAAAACTAAATTCAGGCCTCCTCCACCTCCCTTAAAGGGAACTGATGTGCTTAATAGCTTACATAATTTTTAAAATGTGTTTGGGAAGAATAGAAAGAGATCAAATGGCTGCCCCATGGAAAAAAAAGGTCAATGTTTTTTGAATTACCTTACTGGCAGCACAACTTGTTACGTCACAACCTTGATGTAATGCACATAGAGAAGAACATAGTTGATAGCATACTTGGAACTCTTTTGGATATTTCAGGAAAAACAAAGGATCATGCAAAAGCCAGGTATGATTTGAAAGATGTGACAATCAGGAAGAACCTTCATCCACAAGATACAGAAGATAGTAAGAGAACAAAGTTTGCAAAGGCGTGCTTCTCAATGACAAATTGAGAGAAATCAATGTTTTGTGGATTTTTAAAGACAGCCAAGCTACCTGATGGTAGTGCCTCCAATATATCTAGGTGTGTGCACTTGGATGAAAGAAAGGTATCTAATTATAAAACCCATGATGCTCATTTCATGTTACATTACTTGCTTCCAATACCAATTAAAAGCATTCTTCCTGATCATGTGGCTATTCCATTGATTCTTCTAAGTTCCTTATTCCATCGTTTGTGCCAAAAAGTAATCACATTGGAGGAACTGGATTACTTAGAAGTAGAGATCATAGAAACAGTAAATCAGTGGGAGCGAATTTTTCCTCCTTCATTTTTTGATATCATGATTCATTTGCCTATTCATTTGGCGAATGAAGTGAGATTAGGCGGTCCAGTTCAAAATCGATGGATGTATTCCACTGAAAGAGAAATGGGTACATTCAAATCATACATTTGCAATAGGCGTTTTCCAAAAGGTGGCATAGCAGATGTCACGATAGGAATCTAGACCCCAGACGAGACCGGCGTCGTTGACCTCTCAGAGGTCGCAGACAAGCCTACTTAGTCATTTATACTTCCTCTAGCTTAATTTTTAGCGGAAAATTTGAAACTTTTTGTTTCCTTAACATACTTGTTAAACATTCTTATCATTTCATAATTGTTCACCATCAACCATCTAACATTAAGAGATAAGCAACTTAAAGAAATAGATCAATAAGTATTAAGTGTATCATTGCCAAAATGGCACAAATACAAAGTCTGAATAAAAACAGGAAAGAAATGCTAGTGGAACATGCTCCACTAGCTCAACTTTAAAACTAAGCTAGAATGTAAAACAGTAGCATCCTCGAAAGCATGAGGACCTACCAAACTTCGGATGAATGATGACGTCCGGATAGCTGCAACAATGATCCTCTAGCTCCATCGCCCACTTGTGCCTGCACCTAAAATAGTATAGATGTATAGGGTTAGTACACACTTGTACTAAGTATGGGTATATGCAGGCACACACCACGGACATGCATGAGAAAGAATAGCTCTTTCCTAACAACATGATTTTTGGAAGTCAAGTCAGTGGAATTGCCAAATTGAGATTAGGAAAGTTAGTGAACATTACAAATCGGGTTAGGAAGGTCACGCCATGAGAGTAACATGCATCATTATAAATATCGTATTGCACACAGCACATAACATCTTCATATAGCACATATCATAGCACTTAGCATGTAACACTTAGCTTCTTTCATGTCATTCATTCATATGTCATGAGACCTTAGAATCATGGACTTGACATTAAGACTTTCCAAAATGAGGGCTCAACATATGGGACCTCAACTAGGCAGTCTTCATTAGCAAACACAGAGTCTGCTTCATTCATTCATACGTACTTCATTTCATTTCATTAATAAGCCAGTGTGAACACCAGCTATACCTAGGGTGTAGTTTAAGACTTTCATCGGGCTTGTTGTGCAATGATCAAGAATAACCTAATGTCATTACCTGAGTCTAGCTCACCTCTTGATTATCCTATCCAAGCACCTTTGGTATCATTCATTTCATTATGTTCTTCATCTGAGGCTGGCCTCATTTATTCATTGGGAACTTTAACTTTAACCAACATAGATCATGTGAGCATCATGAAATTCAGTGTCTCCCCCACACCGAAAAGAGGTGGAATGACCGGCCAAAGTGACCCAATAACATGCTAGCGTACATGGGAATTTAACCCGGCAGATCCCTATATTGGCAGTATAGGTTCGAAGACTAGGAGATGTAAGGAGACCCATACCCGGCAAGCCGGACAGTCTCACCTCATGAGAGTTACGTGAACCTCCGCCCTTCCCTAAAGAAGGCATCACCGCTCATAGCTATCCTATCGGTGCTAAGTATAAAGTTCCATTACATTCATCTCATACGTCATGGAAGCTGGCTTCTAGTATGAGGAAATCATAGCTCATTAGATGATTTCTCATCTCATAATTAGTATTAAGTGTGTTAAGCTCAATACTTTCATTAGCGTGTTCGTAGAGACTGGTCTCTTCATTATCTTACACTCTCATTGGTGAGTACGTATTGGTAACATTTATTTAGGATCATTTTAGATTGCTCTCATCATTTCATTAGCCTCATATAATGTTGTCACCACATTCTTCACCATTAGCACCTTTGCTTTTCTTAGTTACTCACCTCTTATTATGTGAATGTTCATTGCGTCATTTCATAGTTCATCTCATCATATGCCAATGTAATTGGCCACTTAGTGTATCTTACACTCATACTTACCCTCCTAGGGTTCATCATTTCATTACATACATCTTAGGTTCACTTATTTTTGAACGTATGTTAGACTTATATGTCTATACATACAAGCCATGGGGCTTCATTCATAGTTTGCTAAGTGATTCTTATTTTCCTAAGATTATGTAGTACAAGACTTATGTATCTTGTATATATATGCCAAGATCTTAATTTCTTATCTAAGTAGATGGCATTATTCTTGGATATTTTACTCACGTATGACTTATGCATCAATACGGATGTTTGGGCAAGGGAACCCAAATCTTGAATCACTTGGATATCATTTATATTTTTCATTAATTTTATTTCTAATATTCATAACATTAGACTCTAAATTAAATCTCAACATTTACATTGAAGGATTAATTTTCTATTTTAATTTCTCTCTTAGTTAACCGAAGGGTTGGGGGTTCGAGCCCCCACAACCTCTTTGATTTTATTTAATTAAATTCGCTGCAATGGAGAGGTAGTGGGTTCGAACCCCCACAGCCCCCCTTATTTTCGTTTTAATTTCGCTGAGGAGGCTGTGAGGTGGTGGGTTCGAACCCCCACAGCCCCTCTATCATTATTTTATTTAAATGGACGAGTGGCAGTGAGGTTGTGGGATCGAATCTCCACAGCCTCACTTTATTTCCTTGTTATTTCGCCTCTCCCTTCAGCTCTGAGGTCGTGCGTTCGATCCCCACGCCTCGCATTTTTTTTCTCATTATTTCCTCTCCCTTCACGCGTACTGGGAGGTCGTGGGTTCGAATCCCATGCCTCCCATTTACTTGTTTAATTAATTTTCTCCTTCTTCTCCCCATAGGTCGCGAGTTCGATTCCCCCCAGCCCCATTTCCCTTATTTTTTTCGCAAAGACAGCAGCTATGATCGAATCCCCCATCCCCCATTTTCCTTTTTCTTTGCCTCACGAAACCAGTAGCTAAGGGGTTCGATTCCCCTTAGCTCTTTCACGTTTTTCCCTTGTTTTTTCAGCCTTCTAAACATGTGAGGTCATGGGATCAATTCCCATTGACCTCACTTATTTATTCCCCTTTTTAAAAACCCAGAATTTACATTATTAATTAGTGCACAAATCTGGAAAATTTTAGTCCTTGTTCAACCATTCTTAGGTGCATTTTTTCCATATGTTTAGATAGGTAAAAGATGGTTATTCAATCCACTTTACTTCATTATAATGAACATCACATTGTACACCCATTACACACATAAAATACACAATAAATACGCAACTTATACACCCCAAAACAGTGACTTAAACACTGCCCCATACACGCCTATACATCAACTTTTCCGGTCACATTTTGATGATCATTATCGTGATTTCCCGCACATAAACACGTTCGCATTTAATATAAACACATCATTCATGCCTAAATCTAGCAGCACAACATACCCATCCTACGAATTCGTTTGGGAGCTAAGGACAAGGACATACAAAGAGGAACAACCTTAGTTTTCAAGAGCGTGAGAATCGTTCGAAGGAAAGTACTCTTGGAGAAAGAATTCCAGGAGAGAAACCCATACCTTTTGACGTTGTTCAAGCTTGAAGCTGCTGCCTAGAAATTCCTCCAAACCACGCCCAATTCACTTCAACGTACACCCCACTCGACGAACCTCTCTTAGCCTTGACGTTTTGATTACTTTGTCTTTTACTTAAAAATTCTTGTGAGTTCTTCAAGTGTGAAGAACTCTTGATCTCTTTTCTGGTTTTTGTTGTGTTTGGCAGAAATAACGTGAGAGAGAGAGATTGAGAACGTGACAGAGAGTTGAGAAACGTGAGGGAGAGTGAGTTATTAGGATTAGGAGACTAAATTCAAGACTTAGTCAAAATACGATTTAATTAACTTAATAAAAAATCTGAATTATTTTAATTAATACGTTAAAGGACCATTTTACCCTTTATGAATAGATTTTAATTGATGATTAAATCATCATTCCTTGCTCCTAGTGGGGCTCGAACCCGAATGGCAACCCATTTGCGAAATGGGTCACTCCGGGATGCCCCAAATTCGAAAAGCTCTTTTAATTAAATTAATTAATTAATTTATAAATTGCTCAGGATAATTACAATATTACCCTTGGCCTGGAAATGACCATTTTACCCCTGGACCCTCAAAACATAAAATTCCTTCTTTTATGTCTGGTAAAGACTCCTTCGATTAAATCTTCGTTTTCGCGAGCCTTAGATGTTTGTTCCAACCTTTCCAAGCTCAACTAACTCCCCAAGTTAGTTGACTTGGTCGTAGTAAGGGTTCTGGGGTCTGGTTCTACGCGTATCAATTCGTGTGAACCTTGGTTTAATCACAAGCATTCTTGACACCCCAAGTCTTTATCCTATTCTATTTTAGGGTTGTTACATTATCCCCCCCTTAGGAACATTCGTCCCCGAATGACACTACCACTTCACATCGTAATGCCAGTCAGATCATTAAAAAAATCACTATGCACAGTCACTCAATAGCAAAAAAATACGGAGATATAAGGAAACATAGGTTTAAGAGTAGGAAGTCTAACCTCAAGAGCTGAAAAGATGCGGGTAGCGGGATCTCATGTCGGCCTCAGCCTCCCACATAGCACCCTCAACAAGATGATTTCTCCACAATACCTTCACTGTGGCAATCTCCTTGTTCCTCAGCCGCTTGACCTGTTTGTCTAAGATCTGAACAGGTACCTCCTCATAAGACAAGTCTTCACCAACCCCCAAACCTTCAACAGCTAGGATTGCTGCTGGATTACCTAGGCACTTCTTCAACATAGAGACATGAAATACTGGATGAACAAAATCTAGCTCCGCAGGCAATACTAACTCATAGGCCACCTCCCCCACACGCTGTAGGATCTCATATGGCCCAACATACCTCGGACTCACCTTCCCTTTTCTATCAAATCTCATCACCCCTTTCATAGGCGATATATTCAAGTAAACCTGGTCACCAACATCAAACTCTAAGGGTCGTTTTCTGTTATCAGCATATGACTTCTGCCGACTGTATGCAGTAGTCAACCTGTTCCTAATCACTCTGACCTTCTCTAAGGCCTCATGAATAATCTATGGACCCAAAATGGATGACTCTCCAACCTCAAACCACCCAACTGGAGATCTACACCTCCTACCATATAGTGCCTCAAACGGTGCCATCCCAATGCTAGAGTGATAGCTATTATTATACGAGAACTCTATTAAAGGCAGATGGTCATCCCAGTTACCTCTGAAGTCAATCACACACGCTCTCAACATATCCTCCAATGTCTTAATGGTGCACTCCGCCTGCCCATCTGTCTGAGGATAAAAGGCAGTGCTAAGCTTTGCATGCGTGCCCAAGCTCTTCTGGAAAGATCTCCAGAAATGTGAAGTAAACTGAGCTCCTCTATCTGAAATGATAGACAAAGGAATCCCATGCCATCTCACAATCTCATCAATGTAGAGCCTCGCATAATCCTCGGCTCTGTAAGTAGACTTCACAAGGATAAAGTGGGCGGATTTAGTCAATCTGTCCACAATAACCCATATGGAGTCATGCTGCCTCCTAGTCCTCGGAAGACCAACCACGAAGTCCATATTAATGGCCTTCCACTTCCAAGTAGGAACCTCAATAATTTGAGTCAGACCACCAGGCTTAAGATGCTCTGCCTTAACCTGCTGACAATTAGGACACTTGGCCACATATTCTGCAAGGTCCTTCTTCATGCCATCCCACCAATAAATCTACTTAAGATCATAATACATCTTGGTGGAACCTGGATGTATAGAATATCTGGAACTATCGGCCTCTTCAACAATCCTGGTCTGCAAATCATCCACATCTGGTACACACAGCCTGTACTGATACCTAAGTATGCCATCACCTCCCAAAGCGAAATACTCATTCATCTTCATCAGCACTGAGTCCTTCAGCTCCATCAACACAGGATCGAGATGCTGACCCTGCTTGACTTCAACTACCAAGGATGATTCAGAACTAGGATGAACTGAAACATCCCCACTAGTGGAGTCAACCAAACGCACACCTAGTCTGGACATTCTTTGTACATCTTTCACCAGCTCCTTCTTCTCATCCTCATCGTGGGCTGTACTTCCCATGCTCATCCTGCTCAAAGCATCAGCTACAACATTAGCCTTACCTGGATGGTAGTGCACATTCATGTCATAATCCTTCAACAGCTCCAACCATCTCCGCTGACGTAGATTCAACTCCCTCTGTGTGAACACGTACTGGAGACTCTTATGGTCTGTGAACACATCCAAATGCACTCCATATAGATAATGCCTCCACAACTTCAGTGCAAATACCACAGCTGCCAACTCCAGGTCATTAGTGGGATAATTCTTCTCATGAACCTTGAGCTGTCTGGACGCGTAGGCTATCACCTTACCAACCTGCATAAGAACACAACCCAAACCTACCATAGATGCATCACAATAAACAGTGTAATTCTCACCACACTTAAGCAAAGTAAGCACCGGGGCTGAAGTGAGTCTGTCCTTGAACTCCTGGAAACTCTTCTCACAAGTCTCCGTCCATTCAAACTTGGCTTTTTTCTTAGTCAAAGCTGTCAATGGGGCAGCAATGGAAGAAAAGCCCTCCACAAACCTGCGGTAATAACCAACCAATCCCAAAAATCTACGGATGTCAGTAGGAGTAAGAGGCTTTGTCCAGTTTTTCACAGCCTCAGTCTTCCTGGGATCCGTCTCCACGCCCTGATCGGACACAACATGACCCAGGAAGGTCACTGATCTTAGCCAGAATTCACATTTGCTGAATTTGGCATACAACTGATGCTGTCTAAGTACCTGCAAGGTTAGTCTCAAATGTTGTTCATGCTCTTCCTTGGTCTTAGAGTAGATGAGAATGTCATTAATGAATACTATGATGAAAGAGTCAAGGTATTCACGGAAGACCCTATTCATGAGATCCATAAATGCAGCAGGTGAATTCGTGAGACCAAATGACATGACTAGAAACTCATAGTGACCATAGCGGGTATGAAAGGCTGTCTTTGGGATATCTCCATCCCTAACCCTAAGCTGATGATACCCTGAACGAAGATCAATCTTAGAGAAGAAACTAGACCCTTGGAGCTGTTCGAACAAATCAGCTATTCTGGGGAGTGGATACTTATTCTTTATAGTGACTTTGTTGAGCTGCCGTTAATAGATACACACCATCTTTCTTTTTCACAAACAACACTGGAGCGCCCCAAGGGGATATGCTCGGCTGAATGAACCCTTATCAGTGAGATCTTTTAACTGCAGCTTCAACTCTTTGAGTTCAGCTGGAGCCATTCTGTAAGGAGGAACTGAAATTGGTTAAGTATCGGGTTCTAAGTCGATACCAAAGTCAATCTCTCAAAGGGGAGGGACTCCAGGCAAATCATCAGGAAACACATCTAGGAACTCATTCACTATAGGCATTGAGTCTATGGAAGGAATGTCATGATCTAAATCATTAACACTCACAAGATGACACAATAACCCCTTGGACATCATTTTATTGGCCTTAAGATTTGAAATCAAGAGGTTAGGACGACTCGAGTTGTACCCCTCCCAGACTAGCTCCTCTTCATTAGGAAAACGAAATCTCACCACTCTACTACGACAGTCCAAGCAAACATAACAACTGTGAAGCCAGTCCATGCCAAGACTAACATCAAAATCATGCATGGGTAACTCAACCAAGTTTGCACACATAGTCTTACCACTCACAACTATTGGGCAATCCTTGTATACTCTATCAGTTCTTACATTCTCTCCTAAAGGTGTACTAACCACTATAGGATCATGCAGAACTTCGGGCAATATCTCAAAAGTAAGAGCAAGCAGAGGAGTCACAAATGAAAGCGTAGACCCTGGATCAAGTAAAGCATAAACAGAAGTTGAGAATACTTGCAGCATACCTGTGACCACATCAGCGGACTTCTCCTGCTCCTCCCTGCCCTTCGTGGCATAGAACCTTTTCCTCTTAGGAGGCTCGGCTGCTGATGCACCCTGTGGATTAGGCCTAGGCTGAGCATTAGCTCCAGCCTAACCTCTGTTCTGTGGACAGTCTTTGACTATGTGTCCACTCTTACCACAACCGAAGCAAGCATTAGTGCCCTGTGTGCACTCTCCACTGTGAGCTCGGCCACACTTACCACAATTCTTCTTAGGACGCTGCATCTCACCTCCATTGCCCTTCTTGGGCTCAGGTCTTCCTCCTCTAGGTGTAGCACTCCTATGAGGATTAGAATTCCCAGAACTCTGTTGACCCTTTTTGAACCTTGGCTGCTCACGGACGCCAAAGTTGTTTCTGTGGCCTCCATGGCTGGGACCTGCCTGATCTTGAGGCCTAGGCCTCCTAGCATCACGAACACCTCTCTTTCTGTGGTTGTCCTCTACCTGCTGGACATGCACCATCAACCTAGAAAGATCCATGTTATCATGGAGCATCACCGATCGACACTCCTCTTCCAGGTATCCATTGATTCTTGTGAGGAATATGCTCATCTCATCCCTGCTGTTAGAAACCAGGGAAGTAGCATACCTGGTTGATTTCAACAAAGCTCAGTATTCTCCTCATTCTTGCAATTAAATACTAAGGAAAGTAACATACCTTGATAGCTTAACAAACTTTAGGGAATACTCCCTGACTGTCATAGAGCCTTGTTTAAGGTTGATGAATTCCTCAACCTTGGCCTCCCTCATCTCCTGGGGGAAGAATCTCTCTAGAAATATTGTCTTGAACAGCTCCCACGTGACTGGCACTCCACCTAAAACTCGGGTATCTTGCCACATCTTGCACCAAGTCTGTGCAATATCCTTGAGCTAATAGGAAGCTAGCTCAGCCTTCTCAATATCAGTGGCCCCCATAGCCACCAGGATCTTATGCACCTCATCCACAAACTCCTGGGGATCCTCTGCAGTCCTAGACCCTGTGAAAATAGGAGGATTCATCCTCGTGAAATCCCTCAGCCTGTCATCCATGCTACGAACCGGTGGTTTCTCCCTCTGAACATCCTGCCGGTTGACCTGGGCACTCATAGACTGGGCCTGCATAGTAATGGTCTGTGCAATTTGGGCCAGAGATGCCCTCACCTCAGCATCAGTCAACCCAGCTGGGTTAACTGGCACAGCCACTCCTTCAGCTGGAGCCTGTGGTGGAACTCGGTTACCTCCAGCAGCTGCTCCTCCTCTACTCTGACCAATAGCCCTCCTAGTGTTCATTCTCTGAAAACAACAAAAATTGATGTTAGACACGCTCATAACACCAAGAAATTAAACTTTAGAAGAAGCACGATAAGATCAGAAAAAGGGAAGTTTTCCTACGCATCATGCAGTCTCTAATCCAGGATAGTGGTGCACTTAACTACCATGACTTAGAAACTACTCAATGTGGTAGATGTGAACTTATTATTTTCGTAATTTAACCTAGTGCTCTGATACCAAATTTGTCACGACTAGAATCTAGATCCCAGACGAGACCGACGTCGTTGACCTCTCAGAGGTTGCAGACAAGCCTACTTAGTCATTTATACTTCCGCTAGGTTAATTTTTAGCGGAAAATTTGAAACTTTTTATTTCCTTAACATACTTGTTAAACATTCTTATCATTCATAATTATTCACCATCAACCATCTAACATTAAGAGATAAGCAACTAAAAGAAATAGATCAATAAGTATTAAGTGTATCATTTCCCAAATGGCACCAATAAAAGTCTGAATAAAAATAGGAAAGAAACGCTAGTGGAACATGCTCCACTAGCTCAACTGTAAAACTAAGCTAGAATGTGAAAGAGTAGCATCCTCGAAAGCATGAGGACCTACCAAACTCCGGATGAATGCTGACTTCCGGATAGCTGCAACAATGATCCTGTAGCTCCTAAAATAGTATAGATGTATAGGGTTAGTACACACTTGTACTAAGTTTGGGTATATGCAAGCACACACCACGGACATGCTTGAGAAAGAATAGCTCTTTCCAAACAACATGATTTTTGGAAGTCAAGTCAGTGGACTTGCCAAATTGAGATTAGGATAGTTAGTGAACTTTCCAAATTGGGTTAGGAAGGTCACGCCATGAGAGTAACATGCATCATTATAAATATCGTATTGCACACATCACATAACATCTTCATATAGCACATATCATATCACATAATATGTAACACATAGCTTCTTTCATATCATTCATTCATATGCCATGAGACCTTAGAATCATGGACTTGACATTGAGACTTTCCAAATTGAGGGCTCAACATATGGGACCTCAACTAGGAAGTCTTCATTAGCAAACACAGAGTCTGCTTTATTCATTCATACGTACTTCATTTCATATCATTCTTAAGCCAGTGTGAACACCAGCTATACCTAGGGTGTAGTTTAAGACTTTCATCGGGCTTGGTGTGCAATGATCAAGAATAATCTAATGTCATTACCTGAGTCTAGCTCACCACTTGATTATCCTATCCTAGCACCTTTGGTATCATTCATTTCATTATGTGCTTCATCTGAGCCTGGCCTCATTCATTCATTGGGAACTTTAACTTTAACTGACATAGCTCATGTGAGCATCATGAAATCCAGTGTCTCCCCCACACCGAAAAGAGGTGGAATCACCAGCCAAAGTGAACCAATAACATGCTAGCGTACATGGGAATTTAACCCCGCCAGATCCCTATATAGGCTGTATAGGTTCGAAGACTAGGAGATGTAAGGAGACCTATACACGTCAAGCTGGACAGTATCATCTCATGAGAGTTACGTGAACCTCCGCCCTTCCCGAAAGAAGGCATCACCGCTCATAGCTAGCCTATCGGTGCTCAGTATAAAGTTCTATTACATTCATATCATACGTCATGGAAGCTGGCTTCTAGTATGAGGACATCATAGCTCATTAGATGATTTGTCATCTCATAATTAGTATTAAGTGTGTTAAGCTCAATACTTTCATTAAAGTGTTCATAGAGACTGGACTCTTCATTATCTTACACTCTCATTGGTGAGTACGTATTTGTAACATTTATTTAGGCTCATTTGAGATTGCTCTCATCATTTTCATTAGCCTCATATCATGTTGTCACCACATTCTTCATCATTAGCACCTCTGCTTTTCTTAGTTACTCACCTCTTATTATGTGAATGTTCATTTCGTCATTTCATAGTTCATCTCATCATATGCCAATGTACTTGGACACTTAGTGTATCTTACACTCATACTTACCCTCCTAGGGTTCATCATTTCATTACATACATCTTAGGTTCACTTATTTTTGAACGTATGTTAGACTTATATGTCTATACATACAAGCCATGGGGCTTCATTCATAGTTCGCTAAGTGATTCTTATTTTCCTAAGATTATTTAGTACAAGACTTATGTATCTTGTATATATATGCCAAGATCTTAATTTTTTATCTAAGTAGATGGCATTATTCTTGGATATTTTCCTCACGTATGACTTATGCATCAATACGGAAGTTTGGGCAAGGGAGCCCAAATCTTGAATCACTTGAATATCATTTATATTTTTCATTATTTTATTTCTAATATTCATAACATTAGACTCTAAATTAAATCTCAACATTTACGTTGAAAGATTAATTTTCTATTTTAATTTCACTCTTAGTTAACCGAAGGGTTGGGGTTCAAGCCCCCACAACCTCTTTGATTTTATTTAATTAAATTCGCTGCAATGGGGAGGTTGTGGGTTCGAACCCCCACAGTCCCCCTTATTTTCATTTTAATTTCGTTGAGGAAGCTGTGAGGTGGTGGGTTCGAACCCCCACAGCCCCTCTATATTTATTTTATTTAAATGGGCGAGTGGCAGTGAGGATGTGGGATCGAATCCCCACAGCCTCACTTTATTTCCTTGTTATTTTGCCTCTCCCTTCAGCTCTAAGGTCGTGGGTTCGATCCCCACGCCTCGCATTTTCTTTTTTTCATTATTTCCTCTCCCTTCGCGCATACTGGAAGGTCGTGGGTTCGAATCCCACGCCTCCCATTTAATTGTTTAATTAATTTTCTCCTTCTCCTCCCCATAGGTCGCGAGTTCGATTCCCCCCAGCCCCATTTCCCTTACTTTTTCGCGAAAACAGGAGCTAGGATCGAATCCCCCAGCCCCCATTTTCCTTTTTCTTTGCCTCACAAAACCAGTAGCTAAGGGGTTCGATTCCCCTTAGCTCCTTCACGTCTTTCCCTTGTTTTTTCAACTTTCTCAACATGTGAGGTCGTGGGTTCAATTCCCATTGACCTTACTTATTTATTCCCCTTTTTAAAAACCCAGAATTTACATTATTAATTAGTGCACATATATGGAAAATTTTATTCCTTCTTCAACCATTCTTAGGTGCATTGTTTTCATAAGTTTAGATAGCTAAAAGATGGTTATTCAATCCACTATACTTCATTATAATGAACATCACATTGTACACCCATTACACACATAAAATACACAATAAATATGCAAATTATACACCCCAAAACAGTGACTTAAACACTGCCCCATACATGCCTATACATCAACTTTTCCGGTCACATTTTAATGATCATTATCGTGATTTCCCGCACATAAACACGTTCGCATTTAATATAAACACATCATTCATGCCTAAATCTAGCAGCACAAAATACCCATCCTATGAATTCGTTTGGGAGCTAAGGACAAGGACATACAAAGGGGAACAACCTTAGTTTTCAAGAGCTTGAGAATCGTTCGAAGGAAAGTACTCTTGGAGAAAGAATTCCAGGAGAGAAACCCATACCTTTTGACGTTGTTCAAGCTTGAAGCTGCTACCCGGAAAATCCTCCAAACCACGCCCAATTCACTTCAACGTACACCCCACTCGACGAACCTCTCTTAGCCTTGACGTTTTGATTACTTTGTCTTTTACTTATAAATTCTTGTGAGTTCTTCAAGTGTGAAGAACTCTTGATCTCTTTTCTGGTTTTTGTTGTGTTTGGCAGAAATGACGTGAGAGAGAGAGATTGAGAACGTGAGAGAGAGTTAAGAAATGTGAGGGAGAGTGAGTTATTAGGATTAGGAGACTAAATTCAAGACTTAGTCAAAATACGATTTAATTAACTTAATAAAAAATCTGATTTATTTTAATTAATACATGAAAGGACCATTTCACCCTTTATGAATAGATTTTAATTGATGATTAAATCATCAATTCCTAGCTCCTGGTGGGGCTCGAACCCGAGTGGCAACCCATTTGCGAAATGGGTCACTCCGGGTCGCCCCAAATTCGAAAAGCTCTTTTAATTAAATTAATTAATTAATTTAGAAATTCCTCAGGGTAATTACAATGTTACCCTTGGCCTGGAAATGACCATTTTACCTGTGGACCCTCAAAACATAAAATTCCTTCTTTTAAGTCCGGTAAAGACTCCTTCGATTAAATCTTCGTTTTCGCGAGCCTTAGATGGTTTGTTACAACCTTTCCAAGCTCAACTAACTCCCCAAGTTAGTTGACTTGGTCGTAGTAAGGGTTCTGGGGTCTGGTTCTACGCGTATCAATCCGTGTGAACCTTGGTTTAATCACAAGCATTCTTGACACCCCAAGTCTTTATCCTATTCTATTTTAGGGTTGTTACATTATCCCCCCCTTAGGAACATTCGTCCCCGAATGACACTACCACTTTACATCGTAATGCCAGTCAGATCATTAAGGTGTAGGTGTCATTTGAGAGGAGTCCTTTGAAGTGAAGCTTCGATACTAGCATTCCATTCAAGAAAGTTGTGGTATGTCCTCAATTGTATCGAGGAAATAAATATTTTTAGCTTTTCTTATTCAAAGACATTGTAATAGACTTAGATATTAGTATTTCCAATGTTTTCTATAAAAGAGATTTTAAGATAATGTTTTGAAAACTTTAAATTTTGCACTAATTTTCATATAAGTTTATGCAATAAATGATGTCTAAGAGCTTGTATGAGACCTCTGAGCGGTCAAATACGCCGTACCACAATTTAAAAATACCATATCTTGTGGGATATACTCTCTGATCGTGATAAACATGGTATCAGAGCATAAGGTTATGAAGTAGTCATTAGGAATCAAAAATTCTCTTTAAATCCACGTCTAGTAGAGTCTTTTTCATCGGTGTGAGTCGTGACACATCTATGAGCGAGAGGCTATAGGACAATAGAGTTTCCCTTCTTCTCTACTCTTATGCTAGAGTTAAAAGTTATGAGTGTCCTCTCTAAATCTTTTTACTCTGTGTTTTTAGGAGATGCTACTAGAAGGATGGCCACAAGAAGAGTTGAAGAAGAAAGCGTGAATGAGGGAGTTCCTTCCCAAGATGAACAAGTTCTCCAAGGTGGACAAGCTCCACAATGTGTGCATGTTCTTTAAGGTGAGCAAGTCCCTATTGTGGGTCAAGGGGATGAGGTTCCGGTGGTTTCCCCGGACATGACTAATGTGGATATTAGAGAGTCTCTCCTTACCCTAGCTTGAGCCATGACAATTAATGTGAATAGGGGTATTGAACCTAGGGTAAATATTCTTGAGAGTAATATGACCTCTAGATTGAGGGACTCTATGAGGATGAATCCTCCTAAATTTCTTTGCTCTAAGGTGGGAGAGGAACCACAAGAGTTTCTAGATGGTGTGTACAAGATGTTGAGTGCCATGGGGGTGACACCTACGGAGAAGGCGGAGTTATCTTTGTACAAATTAAGGGAGGTTGCTCAATTGTGCTACACTCAATGAAAAGATAATAGGCCGGTTGAGTTGGTTTCCATAGAATGGGGAGAGTCTACAGAAGATTTCTTAGGAAAGTACTTTCCTCGTGAGAAGAGAGAGTTGAAGGTTAAGGATTTTATGAACCTTAGGCAAGGTAATATGAGTGTTGAAGAGTATTCTTTGAAGTTCACCTTGTTTTGTAGGTATGCTCCATCCTTGGTGTCTAACCCTAGGGATGATATGAGTAGGTTTGTGACCGGTGTTGCCGACCTTATGAAATAATAGTGTCGTACGACAATGCTCCATACTGACATGAACTTTTTTAGGCTTATGTTGTATGCTCAATCCATTGAATAGTCAAAACTTAGTAGGATATCAAGGAATTTGAAGAGAATCAAGGTGTATGAGAAAAACCAACCTAGATTCATGAAGAGGGCTCCCATGAAAGAAGGATATAGTTCTCCTAAGGGAAAGATTGAGAGAGGTAGTAGTTCCCAGGTGGTTAAGCCTACTTATGTTACTTATGGGAAGAAGCACTTTGGGAAATATTTAGCTGGTACAGGTGTTTTCTTTGGTTGTGGTAAGGATGGTCATATGGTGAGGGATTGTCTGACTATTACGGCTAGAGGAAGAAAAGCTAAGCAAGTTCCTCCAAGTTTTCCGGAGAGTGTTGTTCCAAGAAAGAATCGCTTTTATGCTCTCCGAGCTAAAGGAACAAAGTCGGGTGATGATGCTGTTAAGTTATAGTTTTCTCTCTTTACTTGTTATGAGTTCCTTCTAAGTGGGGGAGTATGGAGAGTAGATGGTTTGTGGATTGTTGTCTCTTCTATTCTATTCTATTCAAGCTTTAGAGTTAGATTGTGATAGTAGTATGTTGCATTTTGTTTAAGAGTCTTGTTGAAAATGAATTCATTGATCTCCTTGAATTGTGAATTTTTCATGAAGTTATGTTTATGTGGTTAAATGAACTTATATATATTGACATGCTTTTATTCTAGGTTGCTTAAATGTTGCATTATATCTAGTGAGCATGCCTTATGGAGTAGTATTGGAAATATTGGTTAAAGTGTGTTTTAATGAGAGTTGGTTGTAATGTTCTTAGAAATGAAGTTTATGACCCTGATAATGTGTGGAGAAGGAAGTTCCTCCTATATGAAGTGAGAAATGAGAGTTTTTATTGCATGATGAATTGTAGGAGTTGTGCCTACTTTCTTGTTGTGTTTTGAGTCTCTTGATTATGTGGAGTTGATACTCCTCCTATTTATGTGTATTGTATATGGTGTGGCATGGTTAGGATCTGCTAGTCTTGAGTATTATCTCTTGAAAGTGCTTAAAATTGTAGCAAGTATGATTCGAGGACGAATGTTGTCCAAGTGAGGGAGAATGTAATGTCCCTAAAAGGAACTAGGTGAAACTAGAGACTAACATGTGTTTCATGACGTTTAAAGTCTTAAAATTGTTAATAATCTAGTTTAGTGGCAGTGTGTAATGTTTGGATGAGTTTGGAGGCCAAACGTCCGAGATGTTCGAAAGATAGCTTGAGACGTACTTGTATGTTCAAGCGTTCCTTTGTATGTTATACGTGTTCGTTTTGGTTCAAATTGATGTGAGAGTTTCCTAACACCTATACAAGTGTATTTAGTTTGGAAAGTTCCAGGCAGGACTCCCCAAGGACTAACCAAAGGGTCTTTGAGGAGGACCTAACTTGTTGGTCAAAACTATTAAAAAAATAGTCCCAACCAAGGACGCCAATCAACGGACCATAGGTCCATCGACGCCATGTCGATTGGGCGTAGCCCCATAATTCGTGTGGGTATATCAATACCTCAATAGTTGGTCTCTAACCAAAACTACAAGGCACCAAAATGGGCTGTCGTATGGTCTAAGGACCATCGTTCTTGTCGTTGTTTGGTGACCTACAAATTATTTGCAGGGTCTCGGCCTAGTGAGGGTCTATTTGGGTGTTTCGCCTAGTGTTCTAAAAATATTTTGGGCGGTTACATAAAGGTATCTTGGATATTTTAAGTGGGTTTATAAGTCTTTAACCTTAAGATGAGTTCATTTTTAAAAATAAGACCCAAACCCCAAAGAAGAACTCTCTAGAACCCCATTGAAGCTTGAAGGGAGATTAGAACTTGGAGCTTGATTTCTCATCAATTCTTCATCATTTTCGTGGATATTCATCCTTCAACTCTCTTCCTTCAAGGATCCAAACTTCAAAAGGCTTTTCCAAGAATTTCTAAAAGCATGAATTTCTAAATTGAATTCTAGCCATAGGTTCTTGCATAAAACGTTTTGAATCAATGATTTATGATTGAATTGATGTTAATTTTATAATTCTATGTCAAAAATTCTATGACCCCATACAAATTACGATTTCCTTATTTTTTCTTTAATGTGGGTGATTTGATCAAGACTTAATAGTATTGAATTCTTGTGTAGATTACTTTGGGCTATTGAATTATGTAGGAATTATGTTAGAATTGTATATAGGCTGCCTAAATTTGGTAATACACATATGGTATTATGTTGACTCATGGTATTATTTGATTATTGGATTGGATTGAGGTAGATGGCTATTTGTAAGAGCCTTTATGAATTGTATTAGTTGGAATGACTATAGATTGGAGGTGCTCTTGATGAAAGGGTTGTATGTTGACCTTACCTTTTCTAGATTGTGTGGTGTAGGTCTTGAATAGTTTTCATTGGTATGGTACACTTATGGTTGTGGTGCTTATATATTATACTTGTGAAGAACATGGCCTTGTCGGCATTACTTTATGAATTGTGATATTATCATGTTGTAGCTTGTGAAGTTGATCTATGTGAAGTATGATTATGTTTATGTATATGTGTAAAGTAAAGGCATGAGTTCTCCTAATTGATTTTAGGTGATCATGATAGACTATGCTAATGTCCTTAGTTGTGTATACCAGATGTTGAAGTGTGATTCTTCCTAAGTTACTATATGAGCCTTATGATGAATATGTTGATGTTGTTATAAGCGTGAATAAGGTGACTTGTAGTAGACCTAATTGTCCATATGTGCTTCTTGAGTCTTATTGTATATGTGATAAGATGATGAGTTGTGTGTCTTGTATTGGTACACCTATGTCCCTCTAATTTATACATGAAGATTGTGAATCTCAACTCTTGACCTAGTAGGCTAAAGCACCATAGTCATGTATGTGTATGTTTGATTGAAATATGACCTTGAACATGTTAAGAGGGTCATTTATTTGGGACCTTGAAAATAGAAAGGAAGTTATGATATCGTTGAAGTTGAAAGACGTAATAGTATCCTTCTTGTGTGAATAATGGACTTAGGGGTAGATGGGTGGAACGACATGAAACCATCTGTATGAAAGACATTGAGATATCCTAATTGACCATTTGAGTGTTAGCCCCAGTGGACCCATCTTTGGTGAGGTGTATCATGATTTGGTAGTGACTAAAATATGGTACCTCTTTATATCACCTTGTGGTTGAACTACTCTATGAGAACAAAGTCTAGCACCGAGTGAGTATGCCTGGGGAGTGACTCTACTTAAGTTTAGACTAGATTACAAGGAAACCCTTGATATTCCTTAACAATATGCCTACATGGGATATGTCCTAGTTCTACCCTTGGCAAGTAGAATACCCTCTATTGGAGTAGGGAAGACTTAGGACTCCATGCGTAGATAGTATGGTCTATGTCGGTTATTGTCTATTACCATCATGTGGGATATATTCTAGTATCGGATAATTTCTACAATGTTTAGGTAGTTGAATTGGACACTATCTAGACATGGCACGAGTAGGTTTTGAAGGTGCTAGGGTGTACGTTACGTAGGTCTTTCAAAGACCATTATGTGAAGGCTTCTAAATTATTAAATGAATCTTAATTGACTTAATAGATGATTATGACTTAATTTAAAGTAGGTTTAATAAAACTACCCTATATAGGGTAGCTTTGACGCTTGCTTAGGTAGACTTGAAGAGGGTGTATGGGAGGTCTCTTCATATTTTACTCAAGTGAATGATAGAGTATCCTTGGTGGCGAGTTGAATGATAAAATGGGAATAATCTTATCTTAAGATAACCCTTGGTAGGAGAGTTATTTGCTTATGTTTGCAATATTGATATTGTTATTATGTGGATTACTTGTAATATGACTTATATGTGAAGGTTGTGTTGAAGGTGATTCTTATTCTTTTGTCATGAATTTTCTCTAAAACGGCATGAAAGCATACTTTAAAGCAAATGTCCTTTTAGCATGATTTTAATTTATTAGATCATACTTAGTTCATTATAATGTACTAATTCCATATATTGTCTTATCTTTAGAGGTGTAGGTGGCATTTCAGAGGAGTCCTTTGAAGTGAAGCTTGGATACTAGCATTCCTTTCAAGCATGTTATGGTATGTCCTCAATTTTATTGAGAACATAACTATGTATAACTTTTCTAATTCAAAGACATTGTAATAGTCTTATATATTTGCTTTTTTTGTATTGCATGGGCTTTGAACCAAGATATTCGTGTGTCTATGATGGAGACAATGATACTTACTATTTCCTATGTTTTTTTATGAAAGATATTTTAAGATAATGTTGTGAAAAGTTTTAATTTTGCACTACTTTTCATTTATGTTTATGCAATGAATTGTGTCTAAGGCTTGTTTGAGACCTCCGAGAGGTTGAATACGCTGTGCCACAATTTGAGAATATCATATCTTCTAGGATATACTCTCGGGTCGTCACATTAGTTGAGTTAGACATAGTAGATTTTGATGTCATTGTAGGTATGGATTGGCTTCATGCATATTATGCATCAATATATTTTAGAACTTGAGTTGTCAAGTTTTAGATTCCTAATGACCGAGTAATATAATGGAGTACTAGTTCAGTAGTGCCTAAGGTTCGTTTCATTTTGTAAATTAAGGTGATAATGTGAGTTTGAACGGGTCGTATCTATCACTTAGCCCAAGTTAATGATTATTCTATTGAGATACCTCCCATTCAGTCAGTGCCTATTGTAAGAGAATTTCTAGAAGTCTTGCCTGATGATCTAAATCAAGTCCCTTTTGAAACAGAAATTGACATCGACATCGATATCATTCAGATAGTAGGACTATCTCTATTTCGCAATAAATAATGGCACCATCTGAGTTGAAAGAGTTGAAAAAAAGAGTTGAAGGATCGATAAGGGTTTCATTGGACCAAGTGCCTCACCATGGGGCTCTCCAGTCTTGTTTATATCAAAGAAGGATGGTTTCCTTAGGATTTGTATAGATTGTCGTCCGTCAATTGAACAAAATTACCATCGAGAACAATTATCCACTGCAAAGAATTGATGATCTTTTCGATCAGCTTCAGGGTACTTCCTGTTTCTCAAAAATTGACCTTAGATTAGGCTAGGCTACCATCAGTGGAAAGTTAGGGAATGTGATATTTCGAAAATAGCATTCACGACATATTATGGTCATTATGACTTTCTAATCATGTCGTTCAATTTAACCAATGCACCAGTGACGTTCATGGACCTTATGAATAAAATGTTCAAACCTTATATGTTTTCATCATCTTGATTGATGAAATACAAATTTATTTAAGGAATGAAGAGGATCATCCTAGCCATCTCAGAATTGCTCGTTAGTCTTTGAAAGATAAGGAGTTATATGCAAAATTCTCCAAGTGTGAGATTTAGCTTGAGAGAGAATTAAAATTTATACTCGGAAAATTGAGGCAGTGCAGAATTGTCCTAGAGCTACATCGCCAACTGATATTAGGAGTTTCTTGGGTTTAGCTGGCTATTTTTGATGTTTTGTAGAGGGGTTCTCGTCTATTTTGTCTACTTTGACCAAGTTGACCTAAAAGATACTTATTTTTCAATGGTCTGAAGCTTTTGAGAAAAGGTTTCAGGAACTGAAGAACTGTTTGACTATTGCTTGTGGTGTATTGTAATTCATCTAGAGTTTGATTGGGTTGTGTACTATTGCATAATGGCAAAGGTATGACATATGCGTCTAGAGAGTTTAAAGTTCACGAGAATAATTACCAAACCCATGATCTAGAGTTAGCTACTATAGTTTTCGCTTTGAAGATATGATGCCATTATTTGTATAGTGTTCATGTGGATATGTTCACCGATCACAAGAGACTGCAATATGTGTTAACTGAAAAAAAGCTTAATATCAGACTGTGGAGGTTGTTAGAGTTACTCAAGGATTATGAAATGAGTATTCTTTACCACCCAGGTAAGGCTAATGTTTTTGTTGATTCCCTAAGAAGGTTGTCTATGGGTAGTACCGCCCATGTTGAGGAAGAAAAGAGAGAGTTAGGAATATATGTGCACAGACTTGCACACTTGGGAGTCAGACTTATGGATTCCACAAAAAGGAGGAATAGTGGTGACGAATGGGGTTGAGTCAGCATTAGTGTCACAAGTAAAATACAAGCAATACCAAGACCTTATTTTTCTTTAATTGAAGGCAAATGTCCATAAGCAAAGAGTATTAGTGTAACACTACAAAAGTCTAAGACGTAATCTAGAGCCTAAAATGAGTCTCTAAGGGTTAGGAAACTATTTTAAGGTCAAATATAATGAATATAAGTCGTCTCGGAAGTTTTAGAATCAAAGCGTCAGAAATATCTATGATGTCCGGAAACTAGTTCAAGAGGTGCTAGAGTGCCTTCACCTGTTTGAGTCTCTTGATTATGTGGAGTTGATACTCCTCCTATTTATGTGTATTCTATATGGTGTGGCATGGTTATGAGCTTCTAGTCTTGAGTATTATCTCTTGAAAGTTCTTAAAATTGTAGCAAGTATGATTCGAGGACGAATGTTGTCCAAGTTGAGGAGAATGTAATGTCCCTCAAACGAACTAGGTGAAACTAGAGACTAACATGTGTTTCATGAGGTTTCAAGTGTTAAAATTGTTAATAATATAGTTTAGTGGCAGTGTGTAATGTTTGGAAGAGTTTGGAGGCCAAACATTCGAGATGTTCGAAAGATAGCTTGAGACGTACTTGTATGTTCAAGCGTTCCTCTGTATGTTATACGTTTTCGTTTAGGTTCAAATTGATGTGAGAGTTTCCTAACACCTATACAAATGTATTTAGTTTGGAAAGGTCTGGGAAGGACTCCCCAAGGACTAACCAAAGGGTCTTTGAGGAGGACCTAACTTGTTGGTCGAAATTGTTAAAAAAATAGTCCCAACCAAGGACGCCAGTCAATGAACCGTAGGTCCATCGACGCCATGTAGATTGGGGCGTAGCCCCATAATTCGTGTGGGTATATCAATACCCCTATAGTTGGTCTCTAACCAAAACTACAAGGCACCAAAACGGGCTGCCGTATGGTCTATGGACCATCGTTCTTGTCGTCGTTTGGTGACCTGCAAATTATTTGGAGGGTCTCGGCCTAGTGAGGGTCTATTTGGGTGTTTCACCTAGTGTTCTAAAAATATTTTGGGAGGTTACATAAAGGTATCTTGGATATTTTAAGTTGGTTTATAAGTCTTTAACCTTAAGATGAGTTCATTTTTAAAAATAAGACCCAAACCCCAAAGAAGAACTCTCTAGAACCCCATTGAATCTTGAAGGGAGATTAGAACTTGGAGCTTGATTTCTCATCAGTTCATCCTCATTTTCTTGGATTTTCATTAATCAAGGTATTATACTTCATCCTTCAACTCTCTTTCTTCAAGGATCCAAACTTCAAAAGGCTTTTCCAAGAATTTCTAAAAGCATGAATTTCTAAATTGAATTCTAGCCATAGGTTCTTGCATAAAACGTTTTGAATCAATGATTTATGATTGAATTGATGTTAATTTTATAATTCTATGTCAAAAACTCTATGACCTCATACAAATTACGATTTCTTTATTTTTTCTTTAATGTGGGTGTTTTGATCAATACTTAATAGTATTGAATTCTTGTGTAGATTACTTTGGGCTATTGAATTATGTAGGAATTATGTTAGAATTGTATATAGGCTGCCTAAATTTGGTAATACACATATGGTATTTTGTTTATTCATGGTATTATTTGATTATTGGATTGAGGTAGATGGCTATTTGTAAGAGCCTATTTGAATTGTATTGGTTGGAATGACTATAGATTGGAGGTGCTCTTGATGAAAGGGTGGTATGTTGACCTTACCTTCTCTAGATTGTGTGGTGTAGGTCTTGAATAGTTTTGATTGGTATGGTACGCTTATGGTTGTGGTGCTTATATATTATACTTGTGAAGAACATGGCCTTGTCGGCATTACTTTATGAATTGTGATATTATCATGTTGTAGCTTGTGAAGTTGATCTATGTGAAGTATGATTATGTTTATGTATATGTGTAAAGTAAAGGCATGAGTGAGTGATCATGATAGACTATGCTAATCATGATAGACTATGCTAATGTCCTTAGTTGTGTATACCAGATGTTGAAGTGTGATTCTTCCTAAGTTACTATATGAGCCTTATGATGAATATGTTGATGTTGTTATATGAGTAAATAAGGCTTGTAGTAGACCTAATTGTCCATATGTGCTTCTTGAATGTTATTGTATATGTGATTAGATGATGAGTTTTGTGTCTTGTTTTGGTAGACCTATGTCCCTCTAATTTATACATAAAGATTGTGAATCTGAACTCTTGACTTAGTAGGCTAAAGCACCATAGTCATGTATGTGTATGTTTGATTGAAATATGACCTTGAACATCTTAAGAGGGTCATTTATTTGGGACCTTGAAAATAGAAAGGAAGTTATGATATCCTTGAAGTTGAAAGACGTAATAGTATCCTTCTTGTGTGAATGATGGACTTAGGGGTAGATGGGTGGAGCGACATGAAACCATCTCTATGAAAGACATTGAGATATTCTAATTTACCATTTCAGTGGTAGCCCCAGTGGACCCATCCTTGGTGAGGTGTATCATGATTTGGTAGTGACTAAAATATGGTACCTCTTTAAATGATCTTGTGGTTGAACTACTCTATGAGAACAAAGTCTAGCACCGAGTGAGCATGCCTGGGTAGTGACTCTACTTAAGTTGAGACTAGATTACAAAGAAACCCTTGATATTCCTTAACCATATGCCTACATGGGATGTGTCCTATTTCTACCCTTGGCATGTAGAATACCCTCTATTGGAGTAGGGAAGACTTAGGATTCCATGCCTAGATAGTATGGTCTATGTCGGTTATAGTCTATTACCATCATGTGGGATATATTCTAGTATCGAATAAGTTATACAATGTTTAGGTAGTTGAATTGGACACTATCTAGACATGGCACGAGTAGGTTTTGAAGGTGCTACGGTGTATGTTACCTAGGTCTTTCAAACACCATTATGTGAAGGCTTCTAAATTCTTAAATGAATCTTAATTGACTTATTAGATGATTATGACTTAATTTAAAGTAGTTTTAATAAAATTACCCTATATAGGGTAGCTTTGAGGATTGCTTAGGTAGACTTGAAGAGGGTGTATGGGAGGTCTCTTCATGTTTTACTCAAGTGAATGTTAGAGTAGCCTTGGTGGCGAGTTGAATGATAAAATGGGAATAATCTTATCTTAAGATAACCCTTGGTAGGAGAGTTATTTGCTTATGTGGTTTGCAATAATGATATTGTTATTATGTGGATTACTTGTAATATGACTTATATGTGAAGGTTGTGTTGAATGTGATTCTTATTCTTTTGTCATGAATTTTCTCTAAAAATAGCATGAAAGCATACTCTAAAGCAAATGTCCTTTTAGCATGATTTAATTTTATTACATCATACTTAGTACCTTATAATGTACTAATTCCATATATTGTCTTATCTTTAGAGGTGTAGGTGGTATTTGAGAGGAGTCCTTTGAAGTGAAGCTTGGATACTATCATTCCTTTCAAGCATGT
Source organism: Solanum sitiens (assembly GCA_016801875.1). Taxonomy (NCBI): domain Eukaryota; kingdom Viridiplantae; phylum Streptophyta; class Magnoliopsida; order Solanales; family Solanaceae; genus Solanum; species Solanum sitiens. The sequence goes on along the minus strand of JABWTJ010000076.1, from coordinate 1,462,595 downwards.
TGTGGTAAGTCCTCAATTTTATTGAGGACATAACTATGTATAACATTTCTTATTCAAAGACATTGTAATAGACTTAGATATTTGCTATTTTTGTGTTGCATGGGCTGTGACCCAAGATATTCGTGTGTCTTTGATGGAGACAATGAGACTTATTATTTCCTATGTTTTATTATAAAAGAGATTTTTAGATAATGTTGTGAAAAGTTTTAATTTCGCACTACTTTTCATTTGTGTTTATGCAATGAATTGAGTCTAAGGCTTGTTTGAGACCTTTGAGAGGTTGAATACGCTGTGCCACAATTTGAGAATATCATATCTTCTAGGATATACTCTCGGGTCGTCACATTAGTTGAGTTAGACATAGTAGATTTTGATGTCATTGTAGGTATGGATTGGCTTCATGCATATTATGCATCAATAGATTTTAGAACTTGAGTTGTCAAATTTTAGATTCCTAATGACCGAGTAATATAATGGAGTACTAGTTTAGCAGTGCCTAAGGTTTGTTTCATTTCGTAACTTAAGGTGATAATGTGAGTTTGAACGGGTCGTATCTATCACTTAGCCTAAGTTAATGATTCTACTATTGAGATACCTCCCATTCAGTCAGTGCCTATCGTAAGAGAATTTCCAGAAGTCTTGCCTGATGATCTACCTCAAGTCCCTTTTGAAACAGAAATAGACATCGACATCGATATCATTCATATAGTAGGACTATCTCTATTTTGCAATACATAATGGCACCATCTGAGTTGAAAGAGTTGAAAAAAGAATTGAAGGATCGATAAGGGTTTCATTGGACCAAGTGCCTCACCATGGGGCTCTATAGTCTTGTTTTTATCGAAGAAGGATGGTTTCCTTAGGATTTGTATAGATTATCGTCCGTCAATTGAACAAAATTACCATCAAGAATTATCCACTTCCGAGAAATGATGATCTTTTCGATCAGCTTCAGAGTACTTCCTATTTCTTAAAAATTGACCTTAGATCAGGCTAGGCTACCATCAATGGGAAGTTAGGGAATGTGATATTCTGAAAATAGCATTCAGGACATATTATGCTCATTATGAGTTTCTAATCATGTCGTTCGGTTTAACCAATGCACCAGTTGGTTGCAAAATTCTCCAAGTGTGAGATCTAGCTTGAGAGAGAATTAAAATTTATACTCGGAAAATTGAGGCAGTGCAGAATTGTCCTCGAGCCACCTCGCCAACTGATATTAGGAGTTTGTTGGGTTTAGCTTGCTATTATAGAAGTTTTGTAGAGGGGTTCTCGTCTATTTTGTCTACTTTGACCAAGTTGACCTAGAAAATAATTATGTTTCAATGATATGAAGCTTTTGAGAAAAGCTTTCAGGAATTGAAGAACTCTTTGACTACTGTTTGTTGTGTATTATAATTCATCTAGAGTTTGATTGGGTTGTGTACTAATGCATAATGGCAAAGGTATGACTTATGCGTCTAAAGAGTTTAAAGTTCACGAGAATAATTACCAAACCCATGATCTAGAGTTAGCTACTATAGTTTTCGCTTTGAAGACATGATGCCATTATTTGTATAGTGTTCATGTGGATATGTTCACCGATCACAAGAGACTGCAATATGTGTTAACTCAAAAATAGCTTAATATCAGACTGAGGAGGTGGTTCGAGTTACTCAAGGATTATGAAATGAGTATTCTTTACCACCCAGGTAAGGCTAATGTTTTTGTTGATTCCTTAAGAAGGTTGTCTATGGGTAGTACCGCCCATGTTGAGGAAGAAAAGAGAGAGTTAGCAATATATGTGCACATACTTGCACACTTGGGAGTCAGACTTATGGATTCCACAAAAAGGAGGAATAGTGGTGACGAATGGGGTTTAGTCAGCATTAGTGTCACAAGTAAAATATAAGCTATACCAAGACCTTATTTTTCCGTAATTGAAGGCAAATGTTCATAAGCAAAGAGTATTAGTGTAACACTACGAAAGTCTAAGCCATAATCTAGAGCCTAAAATGAGTGTCTAAGGGTTAGGAAACTGTTTTAAGGTCAAATATAATGAATATAAGTCATCTAGGAAGTTTTAGAATCAAAGCGTCAGAAATATCTATGATGTCCGGAAACTAGTTCAAGAGGTGCTAGTGTGCCTTCACCTATTTGATTAGGTTTTAGGAGTTGTAATTCGATGGAATTAGTTAGTAAGGTGTATAATACGTGTTAAAGTTTACTTAGGGTCGAAACGTTCGGGTATGAGTCCACAAGGACTAACCAAAGGGTTCTTGAGGAGAACCCTTCCTGTTTGGCTAAAAGTTGTAAAAGACAGTGCCATCGATGGTTGTTGGAGGTCTAATTAAGTTGGTTAATGACTTATATAAAGACCCTAATCTAATTAAACTAATCCAACTCTCATATTTCCCAAAAACAAATTGCTCTTCCTTCTCTCTTCTTTCTCTCTCCCAAATAGAAGAACTCCATTGAAGGGCTAGGTCAAGGTATAATGGCAGCAAGGAGGGTGTTTTTCTCCATCATTATTCATCAATTAACAAGGTATGGGAACCTTTCACCTTTGGGATTCCTTTCCCTAAAGGGTTCTTTCAAAATTGATTTCCAAAAGATGAGTTTCATGTGGGTTTCTTTCCAATACGAATTTGATCTTATAAATTGCTTTGTTTATGATTCCTTTTGGTTATTATGAATAGATTATGATTTATTATGATTCAATTATGCTACTTCTTGACGAATTAACCTAGTTTGTGGAAGATGACCTTGTCCCCTTTAGCCTAGGTTCTGATCCTTAATTTGAATTATATAGTATTGATACAATTGGCTTGGTTAATGTGTGAATTACTATTCTATGATGTTATTATGACAATATTTGAATGAATTGGGCTTGTTTGATTGTAAGACCATGATGATGGCTTTAGAAGAGGAAGAGGTAAGACTTTGTGATCTTCAAACCCTAACTCTATTGTGATTACTTATACCTAATGAGGTTGAATCAATTGAAGTATACATGTTGTAATTGGATTGATTAGAATGGTATGATTTTGTATTGAAATGTCTTGTCTTATGAATTCTGAGATCATGTTAAGGTTGTAATGATATAAGGATGATGTTGATTCATTTGTGTGCATTACTATTATATGATATATTGTGTTGATCTCACTATGAGGGTTGTGTTAAATGGTTGTTCTCATATAAATCTAATTAGCTGGTATACAAGGAGTAGTCTCCTATGACATAAACTAAGATTTGATAATAATGGATGGCTTAATGTCATTTCAAAAAGGGACTCTACCTTAGCACCGAGTGAGCTTGAAGATGAGGGGTGGAACCTTCCCTAGGTGGGGAGGTAGGGTTCACCATAGTCCTCACGAGGTTGATAGCCTCATGTCCCAAAAAGGGCATAGAGTGATATTTCAAAGAAAGGCCTCCAAGTTCCATAAACTATGTTGCCTCCATAGGAATACTATGTAGTGGATGCACCAAGATGATATGTTTATTTTTGGTAATACCTTGGCCGGTAGACCACCTTGAATCGGTGTAAGGTTTTACAAACCCGGATTCCACTCTTAGCTCTAGTGGTCTATGTCGGTCAAGGAAACTGTTCCGAAAAGTAAAATAAAGTAATGAAGTAAACACTAACTAGGGTGACTTAAGAGGTTTGACTTAGCCTAGGTAGGGGTATGGGACACAACCTATGCCTTGCACTAGTTTACCTTGAGGGAAGCCTTAGGAGGTTGTTATTGTGTTCTATAATGTATATGTTATGTATATGTTGAATTTACATGTTATTGACACTATATGATGTTAGTTTCACTTATGAGCATGTTATTGGTATATATTGCTAAAGTATGCTAATGGTTACTCTTGATGTTATATTTTGTGAAGTTAGGCTTTTCTTATGGTCCTTTGTTTTGTTCACTTGATTGAGTGAGGTTATGGGTCTTTGCTTGGTCATTGCACTTGTAGACTTGATAAGGGGTTATGGGTAAGGGTCTAGTTTGTGTTGAAATTTTATAAAGTTCTTGTATATGCATTGTGGTTATAATATGATGATTGAAGTTATTTGGATGTATGTATGTTGACTTGACTTAGATTGTTGGTCTTGTATTGAATATTCTATTTCCTAGATGATTATGTGTTTTAATGGTTGAGCTAGTTACTTAAAGTGCATAAATGGGATTTTTACAGTAAGTTGCATATTTTCAAAAAATTGTCCCTTTTCTAGCATGATTTCTATGTTGTGTGTGCATTGTTTCCATACTTAGTACAAGTGACGTGCTAACCCCTATTTTCTCCCTTTTCCCCAACATTTTAGTTTCCGGTCGTTTATGAGGTTGAGGCCATTTGAAAAAGACTTGGATACTCATTTTCCAAGTTGGGTAGGTCCTATTTTGAGGACGATGCCACTTTCTAGCATTGGATGTTGATTAGTGTTAAAGACACTTTGTTCATTCTCTTTCATTTGAGTACTATGATTGTATATGCTATATATGGCTTTTATTGTATTGATGTATGGGCTATACCCAATTGTTATACTCTTGTTTAGATGGTTATGATATGAGACATCCGTTTTAAGAGTATATTGTATCTTATATATATGTGTTCCATAAAAGTAGAAGACTATGTAATCTTCTTGTACGAAGGGTCGTAGTAAAGTCAATATGAATATATTATGTGTATACGAGAGGTCTATGTAAACCTTATGATAGATATAGAAGAAAAGTTTTAAATTTTCCCTATTTTTAACCTATGGATGTAATGATGATTGCTAAGAGGTTAGTCATAGTCCTCTCCGAGGACGACAACACTAGTTACGTCCAGGAGGTGCTCCAGGGATGTGACAAACTTGGTATCAGAGCATGAGGTTGGATATCTTTAGAGTTGATGTCTTATAAAAACCACTTATATGTAAAGTCTTATTCATAATTGTTAAGCTCGCTACACTTATGAATAGGAAACTATATTATGCTTAGGAAACTCTTATTTTTCTTGGAAATCCAATATCGTGCCTTGAATAGTCTCGACTCTATGTGCCCTCAACATCTAATCCTTTTATTGTGATTATAGGCAATGAATACTCGAAGGACAGCTGCACGATGACTTGAGGAAGAGATTTCCAAAGTGGGAGTTCCTCCCGGAGACAATCAAGTCCCTCCTCTTGAAGAAATTGTTAACAATGATCAAGCTCCAACCAATCCTCTGGCCAATTCTCCAGCTTTGATAAATGGGGATATAAGGGCAGCCTTTCTCCAAATGGACCAAGCAATTACTAACAAAGCACAAGCTATCACTACTCGAGCACAAGCCATGACTGCCCAAGCTAATCGGGAGGTGGTACCCCGAGGAAACCAACATGATAGCACCATGGCCTCGCGTTTGAGGGATTTCACAAGGATGAATCCCCCTATGTTCTATGGGTCAAAAGTGGAGGAAAACCCCCAAGGTTTCATTGATGAAACCTAAAAATTCTATATGATATGGGGTTTACTACGAGTGAGAAGGCCGAGTTAGCCACCTACCAACTCTAAGATGTGGCCCAAACTAGGTACGTCCAATAGAGAGACAACATGTTTTTAAGGGGTGGACCGGTGACATGGGAGATTTTCAAGAAGGCTTTCCTTGATAGGTTCTTTATTTTGGAGAAGAGGGAAGCCAAAGTGGAAGAATTCATCAACCTTCGTCAAGGAGGTATGAGTGTACTTGACTACTCTTTCAAATTTACTAAGTTGTCAAAGTATGCTCCTTCTTTAGTTTCTGATCCTAGGTATGAGATGACTCGCTTTGTGACTGGAGTGTCCAATGACTTTGAAATAAGAATGTCTTTCGGCTATGCTACATTATAATATGAACATTTCTCGTCTTATGGTTCATGCTCAACAAATGGAGTAGGCAAGGGTTAAGAAGAGGAGTAGGGATGAGAGTAGGGCCAAGGTTTATGATGGTGGTTTCTCAAAGGGTAGGCTTGATATCCAAGACAAGCCTATGTTCAAAAAGAGGTTTTCAAATCATGTTCCTTCCAAATTCACTAAGGCTCGTGATGAGAGGGTGTTTAACCCTGAGCCTCAAAAGGAAGGGGTACTAGTTAGAAAAACAAGAAGCAAACTTGTGGATAGAGTGGAAAGAAGCAGTATGGTGATTGCCTCATTGGGATGGACAATTACATTAGTTGTGGCAAGAGTGTCCACAAGGTTAGGGATTGCTTAAACTTTAAGAGTCAAAACAAGGGTAGTGGGAAAGCTCAAGCAAGTGGTTCTAATGTTGATGCCTCGAAGAAGAATCGTTTTTTTGTTCTCAGCTCTAGGGGTGAGCAAGAGACTTCTCCCGATGTTGTGACCGGTATCATTAATGTCTTTTCTATTTATGTATATGCTTTACTTGATCACGGTGCTACTTTGTCATTTGTTACCCCTCTAGTAGCTAAAAAGTTTGACATTTTTCCCGATATCTTGAATTACCCTTTTTCGGTGACTACCGCAGTGGGTGATTCAGTTGTTGCAAAAAGAGTGTATATAAATTTTCCTATAATGTTGCCTAATAGTGTTAATTATGTTGAACTAGTATAACTTGATATGTTTGATTTTGATGTCATTTTGGGTATGGACTGGGTGCATGTTTGATTTGCTTCCACAGATTGTAGAACAAGGGTGGTGAAGTTTAGCTTTCAAAATGAGCTAGTTTTAGAATGGAGGGGGGAAATTACATTCCTAGAGGTCGTATCATTTGTTGTTTGAAATATTGTAAAATGATCTCTAAAGGGTGTCTATACCATATTGTAAGAGTCAAAGATTTTGACTTAGAAATTCCTCCCATTGAGTCGGTCCCCATAGTGAGGGAATTGTCGGAGGTCTTTTCTTATGATGTTCCCTGTATTCCTCCCGAATGGGAAATTGATTTTGGTATCAACTTGCTACCAGATACAAATTATATTTCAAATCCTCCTTATTTGATGACTTCGGCAAAATTGAAAGAGTTGAAGGCTCGACTCAAAGATTTACTAGACAATGGCTTATTCGGCGTAGTATTTATCCATGGGGTGCTCCGGTAATATTCGTGAAAAATAAGAATGGGTCACTTAGAATGTGTATCGATTACCTTCAACTCAACAAAGTCATAATTAATAACAAGTATCCTCTCCCTCAGATTGATGATTTATTTGATCAACTCCAAGGTGCGAGTTACTTTTCCAAGATTGACTTGAGATCGGGATATCACCAACTTAGGGTGAGAGATGAAGATATTCCCAAGATGGCCTTTCGGACTAGATATGGTCATTACGAGTTTCTAGTCATGTATTTTTGATTGACTAACGCCCCGGTGGCGCTTATGGTTCTCATGAATAGGGTGTTCCGAAACTATATTGATGCATTCGTGATTGTCTTTATTCACGATATATTGGTGTATTCGAAGATTGAGGGTGATCATATGGGGCATTTGAGGGTTGTTTTGCAATTGCTTAGGGAACAATAACTATTTTCCAAGTATAGCAAATGTGAGTTTTGGTTGAGGTCGGTGGCGTTTCTTGGTCATATTATCTCTAGTTAGGGTGTCGAGATTCATCCAAGGAAAACAGAGGCGGTGAGAAATTGGCCTAGACCATTCACTACAACCGACATTGGTAGCTTCTTGGGTCTAGCGGGTTATTATAGGAGATTTGTGGATGCTTTTGCGTCCATTGCTTCTCCCTTAACAACCTTGACCCAAAAGAATGTGAAATATAATTGGTCGGAAGCATGTGAAAGAAGCTTCCAAATTTTGAAAGATAGGCTTACTTTCGTTCCGGTATTGACCCTAACGGAGGGTACTAAGGGTTTTGGGGTTTATTGTGATGCATCCCGAGTGGGCTTGGGATGTGTTCGTATGCAACATGGGAGAGTAGTTGCCTATGACTCTAGACAACATAAGGTGCCTTAGAAGAATTATCCAACTCATAATCTTGAGTTAGCGGTCGTGGTGTTTGCTTTGAAAATATGGAGGCATTACTTGTATGATAGACACACCCCGGAAATTACATGACCTATACTATAGCCTCATATGTTGTATAATGATTATTTTAGACCTAAAATAGTGTAAATAACTTATTTGAGAAGTATTGGAGTCATAGCATTAAAGAAAAGCCTTAAAGTCCAAAAACTAGCAAAATTTAACTAGTTGACGTCCCTATGTTTGGTGAAGGTTTAGGAGGATAATATGAAGTCCAAAGCTTGTAACAATAGTTTGATTAGGTAAAATGTAGCATAGAGGTTCATAACATACATTCACTACACCCCAAGGACCATCGAAAGGGTCCTTGGAGAGGACCCGAACATGAGCGAGCAGGCTGCCAAAGCAGCCTGCGTGCAACAGGATTGTGGTAACTGATGCGCGATGCGCAGCCATCATGGGGAGATTTGAACTTGGCCTCGCGACGCGGGATATACATGAGATCCACTTGATTAACTTTTATTTCAAAAATAAATCGTGAAATCAACCCCGTTACACGCAACTACTTCCCAGATTTGTAAAAGTCGTATTTTTAGTGTTTTGACTTCAGAAAAAGACAAATTCAAGTGAGGGGTATTTTGGGTAATTTAATGGGTGACTATATATGGTCTTAGGGTCAGTTTTAGGTCAATTTTAACATTCAATACAAGTCCCATAATTTGAAATAAAAAATCACTCTCATCTCTGTCAAATTCTCTCTTCCTCCAAACCTCCATTGAAGACCATTAGAGCTCCAAGAACAAGATCAAGCCTTCAAGTTTCCAACCAAATTTCGTGATTTATAATCTTTAAGGTATATTTTCCTTCACTCTTGGGATCCTTTTCCCCAAGAGGTACCTCCAAAAGAGGATTTCTAAATCCCCTAAAGTCTAGGTTTTCTTCTACACATGGGTCTTATTTGAAAATTGAAATTATCAATTATGGTTAATTATGATGAATTATTGTTTTTAAAGTATATATTGATAGTTAATTGATGATTTCCTATGAGATTTACCTATACCCATGTCCTTCCCCCAATTCATGAATTGATATGGTGAATTGTGAAGATTATGAATACGTAGACCGACAACATTGTTGTTAATTATATAATTGCTTCTTGAATTTACCTTGTCTATGTAATGGTTATGTATTCATGGTAATGGAATTATGAAGTTTCTTGGAAGGGCAATGAGGTATGTTGATTGGTTCTTCTTGGATTCAATTATGAATTATGAGTTACTTAGATAGTAATGCTTCTAAGTCTAATGTGTGGTTGTGATGTTGATGTTAAGTATTCCTCATCCCTAAACCTGAGATATTGAATTAGACATAAATTATGTATGCATGTTATGATACAATTATTGTATGATTGAAAGTAGTTCTTATGAATACAATAAAGTGTTAAGGGAAAGGACTCACTTATAAAGTGGTGTCTAAAGTGAAATGATTGTTCACTCGTGATTACCTATGAGCTATATATGATAAATTATTTACATAGGGGTCTAGAAGAGACTAATGTGAACTTTTCTTATGATATCATATGATTACTAAAAGGAATAATTTCTTAGCACTGAAACTTCATGTAAATGAGATGGAGGTCTCACGTTAGTAAGTCCTGCCTCCAACAGGGGTTCCTCACGTTAGTAAGTCCATATTCCCGAATTCTGTGTTATATCATGATATGGAAACCTCCACGTTAGTAAGTCAAGGTTTCTAGAAACAATCTTCTTGACACTTAACTATGTGCCCATATAGGACTCTAGCTTAGTGAATCCACCTAGATAGCTACACACGAATGGTTACACCTTAGGCAAGTGTTCACCCTCTTTTTTTGGTGTGGGAGTAGAACACCAGATTCCATGTAATACACATGGTCTCATGTCATTTATTGCACTTCTTTCCCCAATGTAAAAGCAAATGAACAAGTTATGTATGTGAACTCTTATTAGGGTTGTCTTGAAGGCTACTACATAGGGTTACGGAGGATATGGGACTTCTCTTACTCATTGCATATGTGGAATCCTAAGGGATGGTTCTAGTAGTGGTATTTTATGATTATGATTATAATTATGATTATGTTGATAAGCTATGAGTAGTATTGATGTATGAAGCATGTTATATCTGAGAATATGTGTAAGTATGAAATGGGTTGCTTAATGTGATATTTAGCTTTGGATAGGGTTATGGGGATTTATTCTTAACATTGCACAAGTGTTGCTTAAGTTACTTATATGTTGATATGATTATGATGTTCCTTATATGTGTATATTGAATTGTTGGACATTAGGCATGGTTTTGACTAAGTTGTGCCTTTTCTCATGCAATGATTATTTTGTGCATAGGAGCCATACATAGTACATGTGGTTTGTACTAACCCATATTTCTCCCTTTTTCCCAAACATTTTATATTCGGGCCATTGAGGACTTCGTGGTCATTGGAGAAGAACACTTGGATCTTTCCTAAGTCATTTGGTGAGTCCTCGTGAGTTCCGATGATAGAGCAACTTATCAAGACTTATTAGTTTTGCCTATGTTTGGAGACAATTATTCCATTCTCATGTTGAGACTTCATTGTAGCCTATATGGCATATTGTAATAGACTAAGGGCTATGCCCAAACTATTGTGATTCATACTCTTGTAGATGGTTTATTTATGAGATGAGACTTTAGATTTCTATATGATTTGTTATGCTAAAAGAGAAGTCTATGTACACTTCGTATGTGAGGAGTCTATGTAAACTTCATAAGTAAATTTTTAAATTTTCTGCATTTTTGACTTATGATGTGCTATGATGTATGCTAAGGGCTTATCTTAGTCCTCCTAGAGGACGACGACGCCGGTTACGCCTAATGGGTACTTTGGGTCATAACAATGGTGTTCTTGTGGATGTGTATACGGACCATAAAATTCTTCATACGTATTCACCCAAAAGGAGTTGAATCTCCGGCAAAGAAGGTGGTTGGAGTTATTGAAGGACTACAACATGAGTGTTCTCAATCACCTCGACAAGGCTAATGTGGTGACGGACGCTCGAAGTTGTTTGTCCATGGGAAGTGTGTCCCATGTGGAAGAATCAAAGAGAAACCTAGTGAGGCATGTTCATAGGTTGGCTCATTTAGGGGTTTGAATTGAAGATTCTCCAAATGGTGGTGTTCTGGTACATCATAAATCCGAGTTGTATTTGGTGGTTGAGGTCAAGTCTAAGTGACACCTTCATCCATTATTGATGGATTTGAAAGAATCAGTTGTTGGGAAGATGAATGAGTCATTCTCCCAAGGGGGGATGGTGTTCTTAGATACCAAGGGAGATTGTGTATGCCTAATGTTAATGATTTGAGAAATCTAATTCTTAAGGAAGCTCATGAAGCCCTTTATTCTATTAGGGAAGTGTTTTGGTGGGATGCCTTAAAAAGGGACATTGCGGAATTTGTTGCAATGTGTCAAAATTTCCAACAAGTGAAAGTCGAGCACCAAAAGTCTGGTGGCTTACTACAAGAGATCCAAGTTCCTACTTGTAAGTGGGAAGATGTTAGCATGGATTTCGTAGTTGGTTTTCCTCGGACTTAGAAGCAATATTACTCTATATGGGTGGTGGTGGATAGATTCACTAAATCGGCTCATTTTATTCCCGTTAAGTCTACTTATTTTGCGGAAGATTATGCAAGAATCTATATTGACAAGATAGTGAGTCTTCATGGGGTTCCTTTGTCTATCATATCATATATAAAGATGGTCAATTCATATCTATGTTTTGGAAGTCGTTTCAAAGAGGTTTGGGTACTCAAGTGAAGTTAATCACCGCTTTTCATCCTAAAATGGATGGTCAAGCGGAGCGTACAATTCAAACTCTTGAGAATATGCTTAGACCTTGTATCATTGACTTCAATGGAAATTTTGATGAGCACATGACTTTGGTGGAGTTCATATATAATAATAGTTTTCATTCATCCATATCCACGACTCCTTTTGAAGCTTTGTACGATAGGAGGTGTAGATGTCCTATTGGATGGTATGAGGTTGGCGAGTCTTCACTTCTTGGTCCCGACTTGATCTATAAGACCTTAGAGAAAGTTCATATCATAAGGAACCGTTTGAAAATAGCCTATAGTAGGAAAAAGTCTTATATCGATCATAGGAGAAGAGACCTTGAATTTGAAGAGGGTGATAAGATGTATCTGAAAATTTCGCCCATGAAAAGGGTGGTTAGATTTGTCAAAAAGGGGAAGTTAAGTCCTCGTTATGTGGGTTCCTTTTTGCAAAGGGTTTGTAAGGTTGCATATGAGTTGAAACTCCCAACTGCACTATCTTTGGTTCATCCGATTTTTCATGTATCCATTCTTAAGAAGTTCATTGGTAACCCCTTTTCCATTCTTCGTATCGAAGGTCTTGGTGTGAGAGAAACTCTCTTATGAAGAGGTTCCGGTTGAAATCCTTGATCTTCAAGTGAAGAGGTTGAGGAACAAAGAGGTTGCCTCCGTAAAAATGTTATGGAGAAACCACCTAGTTGAGGGAGCAACATGGGAGGCCGAGGCGAACATAAAGTACCATTATCCTCATCTCTTTCCTAACGAAGGTTAGTTGTTCTTACTCATAATGAAAATAATGAGTAAATTTTAAGTTGTCTTGGTTTTGGTGAAGTTTTGCAAAAAGGTGCATGTTACAGTGATTTATGGTGAGTTATGCCTATAAAAATGAAAGTTTTCAAATTTTCTCTTTTGCATGCTTTGAACTTATGTGGTGTATTTTCGTATGTTGTGCCTTCATGATTTGTATTGTGCATGTTGATATGGGTTAAACAAAGCTTTGGTATAAGTGAATACTCATATAGTGAATGTTTAGCCCTTATGAGTTGAAAATGATGTTTTAATGTTGCATTGTGTAAAAGGTCGGGTTTTTATATTCAATTGAGGTGTAATTCATGTTCTGATATGTTGTTGTTGGTTGGGATGCTAATCTTGAGTTTATTCTTTCCTTCGAAAAGATTTTAGTGTCATTCGGGGACGAATGTTCCTAAGGGGCATAATGTAACACTCTGAATGTCTAAGACGTAATATAGATCCTAACATGAGTGTCTAAGGGTTAGGACATTGTTTTTAAGGTCAAATATAATGAATATAAGTCGTCTAGGAAGTTTTAAAATAAAATCGTCAAGAAACATCCATGACGTCCGAAAACTAGTTCAAGAGGTGCTAGTGTGCCTTAGCCTATTTGACTAGGTTTAAGAAGTTGGAATTTGATAGAATTAGGTAGTAAGGTTTCTATACATATTAAAGTCGGTTTAGAGTCAAAACATCCGGGTACGACTCCCCAAGGACCAACCAAAGGGTCCTTAAGGAGGACCCTTCCTGTTTGGGTAAAGGCTGTCAAAAGACAGTGCCATCGATGGTTTCCAACCAACGGGGCGTTGGCCAATCGACGGAGCATCGATGGACACCGTTGATGGTCACTTATCCATTTTGTAAAATGACCATTTTTTGAAAATCTCTAACCAAAACGACGGACCAACACGACGGTTGGTCCCAAGGTCCGTCGACTGACCTGCGGCCCGTAGGTCGGGGTCACTAGTTGCTGCCACATTTCAGAATAGTTAATTATATTAATTAATTGGTTAGTTAATTAGTTAGGGATTAAGGTAGTCTAATTAATTTATTTAATGAACTATATAAAGACCTGAACCTAATTAAACTAACCTAACTATCATAAATCCAAAAACCCAATTGCTCTTCCTTCTCTCTTCTTTCTCTCTCACAAATAGAAGAACTCCATTGAAGGGCTAGGTCAACGTCTAAAGGCAGCAAGGAGGGTGATTTTATAATTCATTCTTCATCAATTAACAATGTATGGTAACCTTTCACCTTTGAGATTCCTTTCCCCAACGGGTTCTTCCAGAATTGATTCCAAAAAGATAAGTTTCATGTGGGTTTCTTTCCAATACGAATTTGATCTTAAAAATTGATTTTTTTATGATTCCTTTGGGTTATTATGAATAGTTTTTGATGTATTATAATTTAATTATGCTAATTTTTGATGAATTAACCTAGTTTGAGTAAGATGACCTTGTCCCCTCAACCCTAGGTTGTGATCTTGAATTGAATTATCTACTATTGATACAATTGGCTTGGTTAATGTGTAAATTACTATTCTATGATGTTATTATTCCAATTGATGAATGATTTGATGTTGTTTGATGATAAGACCATGATGATGTCTTTGGAAGAGGAAGAGGTAAGACTTTGTGATCTTCAAACCCTAACTCTATTATAATGATTTATACCTAATGAGGTTGACTCAATTGAAGTATATATGTTGTGATTGGATTGATTAGGATGGTATGATGTTATTATTGAAATTTCTTGTATTATGAGTTGTGAGATCATGTTAAGGTTGTAATGATATAAGGATGATGTTGATTTATTTGTTTTCATTACTATGATATGAAATATGGTATTGATCTCACTGTGAGGATTGTGTTGAAATGTTATTCTCATACAAATACAAGAAATAGTCTCCTATGACCTAAACTAAGCTTTGATAATAATAGATTAATTAAAGACATTTCAAAAAGGGACTCTAGCTTAGCACCAAGTGAGCTTGAAGAGTAGGGGTGGCGCCTTCCCTAGGTGGGGAGGTAGGGTTCACCATAGTCTTCACGAGGTGGATAGCTTCATGTCCCAAAAAGGGCATAGAGTGATATTTTGAATAAATGCCGCCAATTTCCATAAACTATGTTGCCTCCATAGGAATACTAGCTAGTAGATCCACTAAGATGTTGTGTTCATGTTTGGTACTACCTTGGCGGGTAAACCACTTTCCATTGGTGTAAGGTTTTACAACACCGGATTCTACTCATAGCTTTAAAATCAATTAATGAAGTAAAAACTAACTAGGGCGACTTAAGAGGTTTGACTTAGCCTAGGTAGGGGTTTGGGACTCTACCTATGCCTTGCACTAGTTTACCTTGAGGGAAGCCTTAGGAGGTTGTCATTGTGTTCTATTATGTATATGGTATGTATATGTTGACTTTACATGTTATTGACTCTATATGATGTTTGTTTCACTTATGAGCATGTTGCTTGTCTATATTGCTAAAGTATGATAATGGTTACTGTTGATGTTATGTTATGTTAAGTTAGGCTATGTTATGGTCCTTTGTTTGGTTTACTTGATTGAGTGAGGTTATGGGGATTTGCTTGGTCATTGGACTTGTAGATCTGATAAGCTGTTATGGGTAAGGGTTTAGTATGTGTTGAAATATTATGAATTTCTTGTATATGTCTTGTGGTTATAATATGATGATTGAAGTTATTTGGCAAATATGTATTGACTTGACTTAGTATTGTTGGTCTTGTGTTGCCTATGCCATGTCCTTAATGATTATATGTTTTAATGGTTAAGCTAGTTCCTTAAAGTGGATAATTGGGATTTTTACAGTAAGTTGCATGTTTTCAACAAATTGTCCATTTTCTTGCATGATTTGTATGTTGGATGTGCATTTTTTCCATACTTAGTACAAGTGGTGTGCTAAGCCCTATTTTCTCCTTTTCCTGAACATTTTAGGTTTCGTTCGTTGACGAGGTTGAGGCCATTTTAAGAAGACTTGGATCCTCATTCTCCATGGTGGGTAGGTCCTCACTACTTCGAGGACAATGCCACTTTCTATTATTTGACGTTGATTATTCGTAAAGACACTTTTTTCATTCTCTTTCATTTGAGTACTATGATTTTATAGCCTATATAAAGCTATTATTGTATTGATGTATGGGTTATGCCCAGTTATTATACTCTTATTTAGATGGTTATGATATGAGACATCTATTTTAAGACTATATTGTATCTTATATATATGTGTGTCATAAAAGTACAAGATTATGTAATCTTCTTATACAAAGGGTCTAAGTAAACTCTGTATGAATATATTATGTGTATGCGAGATGTCTATGTAAACCTCATGATAGACATAGAAGAAAAGTTTTAAGTTTTCCGCATTTTTAACCTATGAACGTATTGATGATTGCTAAGAAGTTAGTCTTAGTCCTTTCCGAGGACGACAACACCGGTGACGTCCACGGTGCTCTCCCTAGATGTGACAATTAGGTTTTGAACAACGGGGATATGGGGTATTGAGATATCATGGTAGGTTGTGTGTACCAATGGTGGATGGACTCTAAGAGAGGATCATGGATCAAACTCTTAGCTCCAGATATTCCATTCTTCTGGGTTTCACAAAGATGTATCGTGATATGAAAGAGGTGTATTGGTCTAATAGTATTATGAAAGGCATCGCAAAATTTGTTAATAATTGTCTAAATTTCCAACAAGTAAAAGTAGAGCACCAAAAGCCCAGTGGTTTGGCTCGGGATATAGAACTTCTGCAATGCAAGTGGGAGATGATTAATATGAATTTCATCACAGGCTAGCCAAGATATTGCTAGAAACATGATTCTATTTGGGTGATTGTCGATAAAATGACGAAATCAATCCCTTTTTTGCTGGTAGAGACTACTCATTAAATTGAACATTATGAGAGGTTATATGTTAAGGAGGTAGTATGACTTCATCTCCAGTATTGCAAATAGAGGTGCAAAATTTACTAAATCGTTTTTCAGAAAGGTTTGAGTTCAATGGTGACCTTAAATACTGTCTTTCATCCTCGAACAAATGAACAAGCAGAGCGCACTGTTTAGACATAAGAAAACATGTTGATTCCATGTGTGATTGATTTAAATGGTAATTGGGATGATCATCTACCCCTTATCGAATTCACTTACAATAAATGTTACAACTCTAGCATCCAAAAGGCTCATTATGAATCTCTTTATGGGAGAATATTCAAATCTCCTATTGGATGGTTTGAAATTAGTGAAGCAGGGTTGATAGGTCAAGATTTACTTCATCAAGCTATGGACAAGGTGAAAGTGATTCCAGAGAGGTTGAAAACAACATAGATAAAAGAGATTTGACAAAGTAGCTTATGAGTTGGAGCTACCACAAGAGTTAGCAACGGTTCATCCGGTATTTCATGTCTCCATAATGAAGAAGTGCATGGGAAATCCTTCATTGATTTTACAAACATAAAATATTGGGATCAAGTATAGGTTTTCTTATGAAAAGATTCCGGTTCAGATTTTAGATTGCCAAGTTCACAAGTTGAGGACAAAAGAGGTTTCATCAGTCAACGTCGTTTGGTGAAACCAATTTGTTGAAGATTCTACTTGGGCAGTTGAGTAGGATATGAAGAATAGATATCCATATCTCTTTGAATTCGGAGAAAAGACAGACCAAGGTACTCATTCTCTTCTTAGTAATCTTTAAATTATGAGTTAGCATGTTGTTTGTTTGCTTTTGCTTGTTGGTTGTTTGAACTTGATGTTACCACTCTTAACCTTGTAGGAGTAACCTCATTCGAGGATGAATGTTTCCAAGGGGGTAGTACTATAATATCTTGCAATTTGAAATAGCTAGAAAAAAGCTAAGAACTTGAAATAATCATTTTTGGAAATAATGACAACTCTGGAAATTTGTTTCAGTTAAGAAAAGTGAGTGTTTCACCAAATTCAAACGGTTATAACTCCTAGCTCAGGATGAGTTAGGTGATATATGATTGGTAATCTATTGGAATGGTATTTCTAGGGCATCTGAATTTGCGCGATTCGTAGTTCGTATGACTTAGAATGGTTTTATTGCTTTATATTTGAGTTAAGTTATTCAGAAGTTGATAAGAGCCAAGGTAAGTGTTTCTTCATATTATTTTAAAGCGTATATCTTGTTTTAGCTATCCAACTCGCATACTCTTATGTTTAATGTACTGATAATAGTTGATCTGCATTATTTTATGATGCACACATAGGTAAGCAGGATCCACATCCAGTGCCTCATTGATCCAGCTTGAGTACTCCAAGTCTGTTGGTAAGCCTACTTGCATTCTAGAAGACTCCTTTATTTTTTTGATGTTCTTTTAGATGTAGGATGATCGGAGGCATGTCCATACATCCCTCTTTGTTTTAGAGGCTTCATAGACAATTAGTAGTTCAGTAGTCTTTACATTATCATTCATATGTTAAAGACTTGGGTTGCCATTTTGGCGATGTTGAATGTTTAACTTTTAAACATTCCAAAGTTATATTATTAAGAGATTTGAATAAGTTCATTTGATCATTGTAATAATGCATAGAGTATTCCGCTGAGTTAGTAAGCAGGCCAAAAATCCGATCGAGGCCATCAATGGTCTTCGAGTGCCGGCCACATCTGGGAAGTAGACTCGGGGTGAGACAAAAGTTCTGGTCAATTACAATTATCTAGTTCTCTTTTTAACAAAATTTCAATATTGTCTCTATTTAATTTGATATGATAATACGTTTAATTTGTATGATATTTTAAAAGTAATTAAAAGACATTAAAACTTACGGTCTAAAATATATCTTAGATATTTATTTTGGAATCATTAAATATGTAGCGGTTTAATATTAACTTATATACATGGGTTAAAGAAAAGAATTATGAACATATATATAGAGAAAAAAAATCAAGTAGCTGATAATAAAAAAAATGTTGTCAATCAAGCTATAAAAAATATGATCAAATTATTCAAATAACTTATTTTGTTCTAATTAAAATATCATTGAAAAAATATTATGTTATTTTTCTTACCCTATTTCATAAATATATATTAGGTTTTATACTATGCTAAGGTTATATTGGCATTACCATCAACTGGAAAACCGATAATCTATACCAATAGGGCTACTAAAGGGGTTTGATCTTTTCTCAAGCATAAGATATACACAAGACTGATAACTTAGAAGTAGAGATCAAAGCAACTCTAGAAGCTACAAGATACTATAAATCAAATCATATTCAGAATGAAGTAATAGAAATAGATTCGTTGGGAGTTAAGAGGATGATTCAAGAACAACAAAAAATGTCATGGGAACGCATTGATATGATAGAAGAAATCCATTGGAACGTGCATATCAGTCATGGACAAATCACAATCATATTCAAAGAGAGCAATGAATTGGAAGTCTGTCTAGGTAATTATGCGATGGATGGTAAAGGTATAATACAATATGATGAATTTGAAGTATTTTCTGTGTATGCAAAGAAAATCCTAAATAGTGACAACTCTTAAATCCCGACTTTGAGAATCCAGATCCAGTAAATTTATATAAATAATTATAAAGAAAATTATTTGAACATTTACACACTAAATATGAATTGGAAATGGAGCATAAAATACTATGATTTGCTCGAGCTTTATGAGGGAACCATTAATGTTGTTAGATAAGAGCACAGAACATCTACTCTGAGCTACAGTAACAAAGAAACGAATAGCTCATGACACTTGATAGGAAAAAGTAAACACAAATTAATATCTAAGCAAGAAAGAGTTGAGCAAAAAAGATATACTTATATCTCGAAGAAAATGGATGAGTTGCAGCAAAGAAGAAGATGAAACGTTCCATACCTTTCCTTTAACATTTTACTTTACTATTCACTTTTGTTTTTGTCAAAAATGATGTGGATACTTTCTTATTTTCTCATCAATAAAAGAGGCTTCAGCCTATCTTAATTATTTTTTAAGAAAAAGAGGAGCGGATAACCAAATAGTGCTACCAATAGCACGTTCTTTTGTAATTATATTGATTTAATTATAATATCTCATTCTAATTGAAAAATGAGACGTCCTTCACATGTGAGAACTAAAATGCAATATTCAAAAAAATTTGTAGAAGTGTGATTCAAAACATTAGAAAAGGAGTGTTTTTTTATGGTTTGAATAAATTTTCTTTTAATCAATCGATAATAATTTTTCAACTTTAGTTAGTAGTTATAAAAATTTTCAGTAAAGTCATAGATAACTAATTTAAACACAAAAAGAAATACACACTAACAACAATAAGTTTAACGAAAAAAGTTAGTTCACACCTATATTAGTCTAGAAGATTATATTTGAAATCCATCTTTTATTTTTGGATACAAAAGTAAGAACCATGTACAAGTACACTAATCCATATAAGGTTTATCATATTTATAAAATATAACGTGAAAGATTAAATCAGCCTGAGATTTATCACGACCCAAGGCTACCCCTTGACGTAATATGAGACCTAAGATAACGAGTAATACCAATCTAACCGTGTGTCTAGCATATATGAAGCGTAGAGAGAAAACCTCCAAAAACATGCATTATGTAGAAGCTAAAAAAATCTATAACTGAAAATGAGAAATACCCAACTAGTCTGAATGTATAAAACATACAAAGAGTTTAGTAACAGTGAAGATCAAACTTAACAAGTCGTGTTGATTGTACTACTACGTATGAAAAGCCTCTAACCGAGTTGAGTTGCTCCCAATCTAACTCTAACAAAAGCTAAAAAACTGAATTAAAAGCTTAAAATGAAAAGCATGTATATTGTCCTCAATGTATGAGGACTCGACACTGAAACAACTAAAATGCGGATCGAGAATTGATATAAGTGTGATATGTATGTTGGGTTCCTAAATTTACATTATTAAAGGACGTAGCACGAAGTATATGTCAGCACTTTGAATGCATTGCGCATGTAAGATAGAGATACTAAGTCGAAAAAAATGTATAAGCTCAACAACACATAACTAAGCAATATTCTAAACTGAGCAAGAATGTAAATAATGACAAAATAACTGAAAAGCTAAGATAAATACAATGACCAAGAACTAATCATGAAAATAACATTTTGAACTGAATGTTGAAGTATATACTGAAAACCTGATCAAACGCACTACGAGTCTGACTGTGGGGGCTACTATTAACCAACATAAACCATGTGAGCTAAGCATGTAGTTCAATGTATAAGCCGCATCGACAGGACCCAATATACCTTGCAAGGAGTACAAAGGCATGACTAGTGTTATCACTAAATCTGATGCCCAACAAAGGATACGTATACTGCTACGGGGGAATGTAGTTCTAGGACAATAAAGATACACTGAACCCTAGTCCAGCTTGGTGCTAAGTCTACTTCCAATTTAGTATGTGTATGACTGAGATGTAACTGAAGTAAAGCACTTCAAATACGTAAATTCTAATTGAAAATTCAATATTTGTATACTGAAGTCATGCATCAAATTTAATTAAGACTGACAGGCACCCAATGCCCTAAAGACCCGAGAGAACCAACCTATAACCTATGCTTACTATGCATATAACTATAAAACATCATGTGACAAGTTCACATAGAATGCAACAATTTGAACCAACAAAAGTAGACCCAAATGTTATATACAAGACTTGGTCGTTGAGGCGACAACTTGTTTGGACGTAACCGAACCATATACATAAACCTACAATGCCTCTGGAAGATAGAAAAACTTAGAGTAGGTCGGGACAGATCCCGCCTTACCCTTAACTATGATACAGTACCAAAATAAATCTACCAAGCACTGAGTAAAGCTCCGAATCAACAAGGATCTCACCAAAAGTAGCTGAGTGGTGTGTTTATAGAAGAGGTCTACTAGCTAGAGTACTTGTGCCGGCAACATGAAATGCAGCGCCCTCATGAGGGAAGTCACTATGAATTTTTTTTACTGGATTTGTAACTCAATAACATATCTGAAATAAGAGTTCAAATAAAACCAAGTAGCAATACATGTGTGCATAAATCAGAACTTTAGAATGCCTTAGTTAACTCTTGTGGGATTATGTATCTTACATTCTTTTCTTTACCTTTTTGTGTGTTATGAAATTTATAAGGAATTTCATATGAATGACCAGCTCATTAGTGGTAAGAGGATGACCCATGATAGGCATTTTAAACCATAGGGTACGGTCCTCATAATTTCAGAAATTGGGATCGGCCCACGCTAGGCTTTCGCCCATAAGATGCCACCTTATGTACTAGTTGGGATCGACCCATGCTAGGATTTTTCCCCTGCACTGCAATCCGTAATTATAAGGATTGTTTCACTTAGATTCTTTAATCTTTGAGATTGTTGCTTATCAGTTCATAACTCTTTCGAGATTATTCTTTTGATGGTCATAATCATTTTTGGGATTTGGAAATACGAACCAAGAGTAGAACATATGAAAATAATACCTCAACGCAATAACAATCACATATGGAGCTATGACACATTAATGCATTACTTTTGAGATTAAATGACACAATAGTGACTATAAGGATGATTCACCAAACTTGCTTTTGCAATACCATTGCCATACCAGTACATGGGGGATAATTACACAAGTATATAGTAGTGAACATCTAAGGAAGTAATTCTATACAATAAGAAGAGGGAAAGGGGGGGGGGTATTGTTAGCTATTTCGAGATCATACGCATCCACTATGTTTCATTTACTAAGAATAACACTTCGGAAATTCACTTAATGATTATTAATCGCAAGTATCATATTTCATGACGAAGAATATTGAATCGAATAATCTTACATACCTAATGTTCTAACCAATAAAACTATCACGATTCAGCCTCCTCCTTTAGGTGTTATTCTACAATTTATGTAATGGTAAACTAAAATTAGCAGCTATCACACCATAATCCTTGTTAAACAATAGCTTACATTGACAGATAATGAGCCCATACAACCCTTAAAATAATGTGTATCACCACACCCTCCTTCTCCACCCAATACATACATTATATATCCTTTCCAAGATTACCAAAGTTGTACTAACAACAATACAGACAAAACAACCTCCAATATTCTTTATCACACAACCAATTATTGAAATCACCACCCCCTTCAGTTCTTTATGGTAGGACAACCATAATTCCTCACTTAAATCATACATATGGAGGACAAAAAAAAGGATCAGTCACCTTACCTTAATTTATGCAACTTTCCCTTATAACTTGGAATCTTCAAGAACTTTAACTTCCCTACACACTTAAACCAAAGAAGAAGAGAAAGTATCATAATAACCAAGAAAGTGAGCAGTAGCTTCTGGAAATATTATGCCCTTACACTTATACCTGAGCATGAATAACATGTTTTCCTAATCATCCATGGGAGAATTAGGGCTAAATCAATAAGTGTTTTCACTTACCTTGTCTTGAAGATATGAGGGTTTTTTCAAGAACCCTAGAAGAACTCCAGGGTTGTTGTTTAATCCTTGAGAGAGAGAGGGGGGGCTGGAGATAATTCTCAATTTACTTATTTAAAATGGAGTGGAATGGCAACCCCAATTTATTTAAAATCCTCTCCTTCTTTTTGCTTCATTTTCAGCCACTAATTGGTCAAGGAGGTGATGCATTTATTATGTACATCAAGCTTCTCAAAATGTCAAAGTAGGTGACTCACCGATTTGCCCTTTTCCTTAATTGGACTTACATTACATTCGGCCTTGGTAGATTTGGTTGTTGGATTTTAAATTTTATTTTCATTTTATTTAAATGTTTTGGGCCTCAAGTGAGTCCATTAGCATAGGCCCAATTCTTATCCATAAATCTTGGCCTTTTTAACTATATCCATGTTGCTCAAGTAGGATATGCACCTACTTGGTTCTTTGGATTGGTCAATAAGCCAAACTAGGTGATGCACCTACTTGTCACCTACTAGCTTAGTAAAGTCAATCCAGAATTTCACTTATTTTATTCCATTTTCTAAATATTAATCTCTTTTTTTTAACTTAACACTTAACTTTTAACATTTATCTCAATAACCACCCTGTTGTCTCGAGTTTAAATACTTCCATTGGAGTTATAACTTGCAGTACACATGCTGAAATGGGCAAGGCATCACATCACCTTTCGAGATAGTTTAAGGAAGCACTAATCAAATAATAAACATGGTCCCTCGCCTATACTTTAAGGCTATGTCAAGCATCAGAAGACTAGAGAAAGCATATGTGTAATACAGACTTTTACAATTGATAATGTAAAATTCAAAATCTGGAGCATGATTGTATGTTTAATTGACCTAGCAAATATTATTCATTAACTAGAGAATCTACACAACTAGTACTTTGAGTTTCATACAAGGAATTAAACCACGTTACTAAGAAAACATGATTTTTGAATTGTGGATACTATATCAATTGCAATCATAAGAATTCTCCAAGATTTTACAGACCCCGGGTCTAACCAAGATATGTAGAATCAAGGAACTAAGTGAATTCAAGGGACCTAGTGGATGAAAGAAATCTTAATATTGTAATCCAACATACCTGGTGATGATATCTGCAAATAAATACTTCCATTTTGCGGATGAAACTGAAAGACAACCTTCAACTTGTTCTTGAGAGGCTTGTCTGCTTTCCTTTTTTTCCCTCTAATTTCAATGACTTTTGTTGAGTAAAGGTTTTGGTTAGGTTTTCACTAGATTATTGTCACGACCTAAGCCTACACCCTAGACGTGGGAAGCACTTGATAACTATTGTTGTTCATCCCAGCTGACTACAGGGGGAAGACTAACATAAGAATAAAAATCTTAAAAGTTGAATCATGTTCTAAACTCATATACACAATCTTTGAAGAGATCTAAAAACTACTCAATAGATAAAATCATAGTCTATAAAAACAACTCAAAGAAGATACGAAATGAAAAACTACTCTACATGTCTATCGATGAAACTTCTACTATTATAGAAGCATATCAATACAAGACCCAAGACATCCAATAACTTATAAATATAGCATAAAGGTAAAGTCCTACGGAATATAATAAGGATCACCAAAGTTGACTTGAATATCATATGACCTCAATGACACTCATGTTGATGATCCGAATACCTCTACATGCATCCTGAAATGATGCAGGCCAAATGTCTGAGTACGTGATGTGTACAAGAATGTAAGGTAATTATAAAGCATAAACATAGGGTTGAAGAAGGTAAAAAGGGAAACATACTTACCTCTTCTAGACTCAAATCAACTCAATATTAAGATACTCAACAAAAATATATGATACTTAACTCATAGGTACTCAACTCTAGATACTCAACTCAATATACTAAGGGATAAAGCAACAATAAAAAATTCAATATTTGAAAATCATTAAAAAAAAACTAGATAATAACTCTATTGTATTGAAGATTACAATAAGAACTCAATTTGTATATTAAATTACAATAAAACAATGTGGGAAATTCTCTAACTGACAACCACCACTATGAGCTATGTAATGATAGAGCGTCTCGCCCACGCTATTAGAACTATCCTATACTTTGTCGGGATACAAAACCTCTCAACAAACTAGATCCACTAGAATATGCTAAAAACACATTAAGGAATCATCTAAAAAGTATAACCCTTCTACCCACGTTGTCTACTTCATTTATGGAGACTTGAGTTATCTGAACTCCTCCCCATATCGATGCTCAATACTACTCCAAAATATATTATATAATATGTTTAAAAACATAACTCTTTCTGTTAATTGAGATTATTACTCAAAAGCTTTCTCTTAAAAAAGATGCTACTCAAACTACTCAAACGTTTCTGGAAATCTCAGTATCCTACTCTTTTAAATGTGAAAATATTAACTCTTGTGTATATTTTGTTCCTATATACTCATACTTGAAAAATCTTGCTCAAAAACATTCAAAAATCATATTATAATATGATCATTGATGACTCGGGAGTCATACTCCATACATATAAATAGTATATCTAGATACCATACTTCTTAAATATTGATGGCATAACCAGATACCATATAGCTTAAAAATTGATGTTATACTAGACTGTTATACTAATCATGTTTTAGAAACAATTTTCTCAAATGTAATCTTTATTTTCTCAAAAACATAGTTTAAGAACTCAAGTGTTGGCTTTTAAAAAAGACATTTCAATATTTATAAATCCAAATAGGGTTCATGCGAAATTATGGGCATGAACGACTCAACACAAGGAATCAATGATACCTCTCATATCAAGTCTGCTCGACTCATATGGTTCATGCAGAATTATGGGCATGAAATACTCAACTCAAGGACTCAATGATGACTTTAATCTCAAGACTGCTCCACTTAGAGGATTCATGGGGAATTATAAACATGAACTAGTTAAATCAAGAACATTCATCGATAACATGTAGTAGCCCCATGATATGAAATAAAATCCAAAAATGATTAGTTACTCAATGATCAAACTTGGAACTTGAAGATACTACTCCTCTCAAAGAAACTCAATTGATGGAGTTCATGCTGAATTTATGTTCATGAACGACTCGACTCAAGGGTCTAAATAACAAAATGGAACTTATGTATACGACTCTTCTCATTCTCATACTTACTTCCTTAAAACTCAGTTTAAGCTCAAGTGTTGGCTTTGAAAAACTTCTCAAGATTTATACCTCAAAATAGGGTTCATACTGTATTATGTACATGAAAAAATCAACTCAAAGATCTCAATAAGAATATAGAAACCCAATAATAAGAAATAGAGTTTTTAAATGAACTATGAACTCAAGAACCCTAATCAACCTACCTCAAGAATACTCAAATCTAGGGGTAGAATCCTAGATTCCTATTTTATTCATTTAAAAGTAGATGTAGGGTATGATGATGAATTAGTCCAACACATTGATCGCCATACAAACTTGTACGAACAAGGTTCTTGAAGATTTTTTAATAAGAACTTGATTGGAAGCATTGAAACCCTAGAATGAAAGTAAAAAATCAAGAAAAACATTCTTGAGATTCTTGAATTAGTTTTCTTAAAATATCTATGGGAAAGATTGATGGTTTTAATTAGTTATTCATAATAGTAATCAGAAACTTGAGTTTGAATGAATGAAATTCTTGGAGAAAAAACTTACCTTAAAGAAGAATCACGAAAAGATTGAAAGAATCTTGAATGTACTCTTCTACTTTGATTTTTCTTAGGGTTTTACCCTAAGGTTTGATCGATATAAGAAAATTATTGATTAAAAGATGAAAATCTAATTGTTTGAGTCTTTTTTTAGTCAACAAATTTGTTTAGGGTTTTGTTGGAGGTTAAAAAAAAAATGATGTTTTCCCATCGGCTAATTCGTAACAACACTATATCAGGTTACTAAAATAATCATAAATTTTTACTTAAAAATTGGATTGACGGAAATTTGTGGTGTTGGAAAGTATATTAAAATACCTTTAATTTTATAGGGTATAACTCATGTAACTCTTTATACTCTGAGATATATGACAGTTGGAATTTTTTTCAAGTACAGTGTTACATCAAAACATAATCGAGAACGAAAATTAAAGAACTCAATAAATTACTTAATATTTATGGATAGATTCGCAAAAGAAAATCACGATTAGTATGTGGGTGAAAAATCCCAACATTGTGAAAACTTACATATCTCAAAGAACTAGGTTCTTGGCAAAATCATGAATTTCTTAAAAGAACGCTTGAAACTTTGAACTTCTTTTCCCTCATTAATCTTCTCTCTAAAACCCTAATCTCTTTTAGAAGGAATGAACTTGATTATAATCAGTTTAGACCCTTAATTGTATTGAATTTGCGTTTTGAATATGTGGGGGTAGGGAAAAGACTAAAATACCCCTCCTATATTTAGATAATTTTTCTTAAATAGATAGCGTAACATAAAAATGACATATCTCCCTTATACGAACTCAAAAATTAGAAAACTCATCTGCATTTGAAAGAGGACTCAGAGATATTACATTTTATGTATTCGGGGTCTCCTAAATTATCATGTACTGAAAGTTATTGTCTTTGAAATTGACCCAAAAAAATACTTAGCATAACTTGCCAAAATTTCCAAATTTACTCTTTCCAAAAATAGTTTCTTTTTAATTCTAGTTCTTTATAAGGTGGGATGTTATAGTGCTATATCTAGAGACCAGAAAACTTAAGAAAATTTTAAATTTATAGAAAAAACTTAGTCACTACGTGTAAGACCCATAAAATGAAATAGGATGCAGTAGAGCTTCACGTGTGTTTTAAGAGTTGTTAACTTGTTGATTTAATGTTAAAATAAGTTAATAGGTAAGTTTGGTTGTATTTTAGGTCAAACTTCATGAAACAACCAAGACATTCAGATACTAGTCGTTTATGTGCTAAAGTGTTCTTATGTGTTGTTGTTGATATGGAGATGGTGTTTGAAGTCTAAGTTGTGTGGAGATGAATCATATGTGTGGAACATCGAGTTTTGGGGTTTTACATCCAGGTACGACTCCCCAAGGACCCACAAGGGGTCCTTGAGGACTTCATCTCTTAGCCAAGAAGCTGCCTGGGCAGCATGACTCACGACCCGTCAAGCCACCAACGGCTCATGGGTATTGAGAGTGAACCAGGCCTGCAGTTTTTGAGCCTCTTACAAGAACCATAGACCACATTGAAGGGGTGTGGACCAGGCCACGGTCCGCGGTCAAGTGGGCGTGTAATCAACATGCAATTTTGCAGATGGTTCGGCCAACTTGGGGTAAAGTGGTAAATTCACCCCAAGTCTCTTTATATGCATGGACGTTTTTTTAAAGTATTTTTAAGTATTTAAAGGGAATTATAACATTTAATTGGTATATTAGAATTCATTATTCACTTTTCCTAAAATCAAAACCCTTCCCTCCTATAAAGAGTTCTCTCTAGAACTCCATGGAAGCTTGAGATCAAGATGGAGCTAGGGGTGTGGATTTCAATGGAATGCTTCTTCAAATCTCTTGGGATTTAATCTAATAAGGTATGTAATTTATTTATCTAAGTTTAGCTCTCACCTTACAACAATTTCAAAGTGATTTCAAAGATTTCAATGTTTATGAAAAAGTCCATTATTCACTCTAACTCAAGGGTTCTTGCCTGAAATGATTTTCAAATCATTAGATATGATATTATGGATCTTAAATTGATGTTTTATAATGAAAATCTCCATGAAACCTTGATCCCAGAAAATCCCAATTTTTTCTTATGAGTTGGGTTTATTGCTTATGATCTTAAATTGATGCAATTGTGTTTATATTTAGTTGAATAGTTAATTTATATTGTTATTTATTATATTCTATTGTGAATTATTGGACAAGTTAAGGAATGATGATTGTGTCTTCTGTAACTGGGTCTTACTAATGTAGAACTTATATTAGACTTGTTCTTGTGTGGTATGATCCACTTATGGTGGCGGTGTTTACTTACTGTATATCAATATCTGTATTGTGTTCATGGCCTTGTAGGCATTATTATGTGAATCATGCTATTATCATTTTATGGTTTATATGAAGGTATAAGTTAAAGTTTTTTGTGTGAAGTAATGTGACTATATATAAGGTGTTATAGCATACATGAATCTATAAGGTGAAAGTATTATGTTATATATATATGATCTTGTATAATGTGAATGTAACGTTAAGGTGATCTTGTATAATGTGAGTGAATTGTAATGAATAGTATGAGTTCTCTAAATGTTATATGTGATGATGATAGACTATGAAGAGTCTTATATGATGACATTTTGTCTTGATTTGGTACACTTTGGTCCCTTTTATTGATACATGAAAGCTTCAAGATTATAAACTCTTTGTCTTGGTATACTTAGGTGCCTTCTCCTTGATGCATGAAAGTTATGTTGAAAGTCATCTATTGACTTTGTAGTCTTAGGCCTCCTTTTATTGAGAATTAATGAATGAATTTCTAGGATCGGTAGACCTAAAGTTGGTTCCCTTAAATGAATGATAAATGAGGTATTCTAGAGTATGTCTTGAACCGGTAGACCTAAGAATGGTGCCCCTTCATGTCGAACCTAGAACCCTAAGTGAATGTGAAACCTTTAATGTAAAAAGAAGGTTAACAATGAAGTGAACCAGATCGACCTAACATGGTGCCCTTGTCATGAATGAGTTATCCTAATGAACCTTGATTGGTAGACCCTTGTGGTTCCCTTCTTGTAAATGATATTATGATTTGGTACGCTTAGTGATCGTACCTTCTCTAATACACCTATGTGTATGAACTTACTCTATGGGAAGTAAAACAAAGCACTCAGCCGATATGCTTAAGGTAGTAGCTCAACTATAGTATGAGACTTAAGTACAAATAAGACTTTAAATATCCTATAAACCATCTGCCTACATGGGATGTTCCCTAGTCCTACCCTTTGCAATAGAACACCTTCCATGGTGTGGGGTCTTATGACACAAGATTTCATGCCTAGCTAGTATGGTCTTTGTCGATTCATGTCTATTCCCATCATGTGGGATGTGCAATGTAATTATTGGTTGGATTTTATGACGTGTAGGTAGTAGTATGGGATGTTATCAACACATGGAATGAGTAGGCCTTGAAGGTTCTAGATTGAGTTCCCTAGGTCTTCTACGACCATTATGTGAAATACCCTATTAGTTTGGTTTTTTCATAAATTTCTTATTAATTGAATAATGTTCACTTGGTGATGATATGTTTAAAAGGAAAAGTTCTATCTTTAGTATTCTTGAAGAACACTTAAGTATGTATTGAAGAGGTTGTATGGGCGGCCACTTCACGTCTCACTTAGGTGGGTTTTAGGCTAACCTTAGGTGAAGGGTCTAATATGATGAAATAACTTACTTGATGAATATGGAGTTAAGTGAAATATATTGATGCTAGTTTAATGAAGTTTATATGTTAATGTTGACTTGTATTATGTCTCTTAAACTCTTATGATGAAGGTATTTGTAGAAACATCATGAAAGCATGTTTCTATACTAAAATTCCCCTTTTACATGTTTTTTATTGGATTTGATACTTAGTTCTTAATTGTTCTAACCCTTTCATTTCCCCTTTTCACTAAAGTGTATGCATTGGAGGCTTGGTATTCTATGGATGATGCATAGGTTTCTAAGGTTTAAATATTAAATTTGGTGAGTCCTCATAGATTTGAGGACAATACACTACATGTTCTTTTATGGTCTTTTAGTCTTCATTTGAAATTGTGTATGGTATTAGTCCCAAATGTTGTACTCCAAAAGTTATTAGATGGTTTTATGAGGCATTTTTTAAAGTTAGATGTTTTAATGTCTTCTGTTTGCTTATTAATAAAATTATTCTTTGTGTGTGAAGAAAGTTTTAATTGTTCTCTATTTTTAAGTATCATATGCAATAAATGATCTATGTGGCTTGTATGAGATCTCCGAGAGGTCGAATATGCCGATAAAGACTAGGCGGTTCTCTCATTTCGTGACACTACGAAGGATGGTTTAAGTCTTAGCTCAAAAATATTTTGGGGTGTTACAATGTCTCCCCGTTTAGAGCATTCGTCCTCGAATGACGAATGGACTGGGTATGGAATAGGATTACTCTTACTAAGGTCTGAGTATAATGGTATTCTCTTACTATATTCAAGGTTAACCCAAATCCTTAGGTTCGGGTTTTATAGATTTATATATGGAATCTCTTCCGAAAGCTATTACTCTTTACCACCATATTGGGATCATATCTGTAATACTCCAAAATGAATTAGGGTCAAGATAGAGCCTAACATGTGTGTGCCATGAGCTTATAATGTCTTAAAATTACTAAATATAGTGTAAGAATTCAGTAAGTTGAGTTTGTAAGTGTTTGGAAGTGAAACATCCGAGGACGACCAAGACGTTTGGAAACTAGCCTAAGTCAAACTAGTGTGTCGTAGTGTTTTGTAGTTGAGTATTGAAGTATGATATGAAGGTGTAATTGAGTTTTGAGAGTTCCTACACATATAATGACATATAAAGGGTCAAAAAGTTTGAGTACGACACCCCGGGGACCACCCTAACGAACCCCAAAGGGGACCCAAACGTTGGCCAAGAAAGCTGCCGGGCAGCCTAGATGTGAAGGCTGCTGCACATCGCGAAGCCATAACTAAAAGGGGAATTTTTTCCCTGCAATGTGGGACCATAGCGAACCATTCTTTCTCAAATTAATTTCAAAAATCAAGAATCAGAAGTGACCACGCGACGCTCAGTGAGTTCCCAGAGTTGGTCGCGTCATTTTTAAGACAAATTTGAATTTGTTAAAAGTTCCAATAGTTGCCGGGGTCTTTTGGGTACTTTAGGGATTAGTTATTGGCAGTTATTTTAGGGGTTGGAATGGTATTTAAGCAGTACAATATCCATTTAGACTCTAGACTCCAAAAAAAAAAACTCTCTCCCAAATTTCTCCCAAAACCACCATTGTAGAAGAAGAAGAGAAATTGGAGGCAGCTTCTATGACAACTTCACCAAGGATTCAAGCTGGGTTTAAGGCTATAATCAAAGGTATGTTATGTTTGTTCATACATGGATTGTTTCATCCATGGAGTCCCCCTCAATTGTGAATCCAAAGAACCCCAATCTAGAGAGGGTTGTGATCGTATTGTGGGTAAGGCTTGATTGTGATCCCAATCTAGTGGATAGCATTCAATTATGTTTATATGATAATTATGTGATGTTTTATTGAGGTTTTCATGGTGAATTTCAGTATTTGATGTTGAAGGTGATCATGGAGGTTTTAGGCAATTAGAGGCTAGATTAAGGTTCTAAAGTGATCTTCTTAATTCAATTGTATTATATACTATTTGATCATTATTGAATCACCTAGATTTGAATTGAAATAGTTATAATTGATTACGGATGATCTTTATTTGTAATATTGGAATTGAACCTATGTGATCATATGAGGAGGGCTTATACGCCATTGAGTATGAATCATTATAGATTAAAGGTAGTGGCCAATTCTAGGGCTTATACGCCATTGTTGCTAGGGCATTGAGGGTGATTTCATTATGAGGAGATTGTATTGATATTTTCTTTCTCTTTTACAGTAAGACATGAACAAGCTAGGGGAACTAAGTTCTCTAACATAGATGGATTCTAGGTTGACGTAAGAACCTAAAATGAATCAAGACATGATAGACTAGAATAGCTTGAAGTTTTATTTAATAGCCTCTTCTCGTATGTTTGACTTGGTAAGATAAGACCAAGATGTTATAGCTTGAGATGTTAGGTTTCATGATAGCTTGAGATGTTAGGTCTCATGATAGCATGAGATGATGAATATCATGATAGCTTGGGATATAGGAAGCAAGATCTCCCATGATTATCTTGGTCTTGTGTTACTAAGATGCTTGATCGTGGTAGCTTGATTTGGTTTGGCCAAAACCATTTTATGATAGCTTTAGGGGAAAGGCCTATACTCTCATAATGTTAGCTTTATTTTCATATAAGGTGTATTTCATGAATAGCTTTATATAGGTTTCTCATGATAGCTTAGGATTGAGGATTCATGCTCCCCTATGGCTTAGCTTGCATCTACATGATTGGTTGGATGGTGGTTTGGATGGTACTGTTGTATCCTTCCTTTTTTTAGCTTGGATTAGGATATCCTAGAGAAGCACTTCGAATGGATGGTAGTATGGGATTCCATCTATACATGGCACAAGTATGACTTGAAGCTACCAATGATATAACCCCTACATGATGTATGCTTATTTTTTATAGAGACTATAGTTGCATTCCATAACATGGTTGACTTAAGATGATTGTTCTTGGACAATATGAAATAGGTCTACTAGATATTTCGAAGATGACATGAAATAGAAGAGGGTGACTTCAAGATATGCTTAGTGTGTGAAGTAGAATGAGATTCTTCACATGCATAAGACAAGTGTGCTTTGAGGTGGCCTAGGGGCATAGTGCTCCTATGAGATGAAGAACTTAGGTCTTAATTATGAAAGTCTATTATGATCAGCCAAAGAGAGATACTTAGCTTTGGTAGTAGTATGGGATGCTACCTTAGCCTTGCACAAGAATACTTGGAGGTGGCTTGTGATGTAGTTCTTTTGAGTAAGAAGGACAATAATTTAAGCATTAACTCTTGTATGCTTTGTGATGCTTTATTATTGTTATGATATTCATGATATATTATGCTTATGCTTTTATCTCTTATGGTGATGTCTATTGTTGACAAACCATTTGTCACGACCGAGGAGAACCTCCTAGAAGTAACATGGAGTACTTGACCTCTTGGAGGTCTTAACAAACCCATAGTTATCATTCATCGCATTTTTATAGGTAATTTTAGCTAAAAATTTAAAACTTTCATAGCACATCATATGCTAGAACATCACTTCCAATATATAAATAAAATATCATATTTACATAGTTAGACTCTAAGTCTCTTTGCCAACTTAGACTCAACATAATAAGAGTACATGAGGGACACGACCCTTACAACATAAATCATAAGTAAATTTATAACTAAACTTTACAGTAAGATAGACTTAGCAAATCCTTGAACTTAAGGATTCATATCCTTGAGCTTGGGAATCACATATCAAGCCCCTTCACTTTTGAGACATCCATTTAAGCATCCATAACCTACACTTTGTGTAAAAAGGTAGATAAGAATGGTTTTAGTACAAGAATTCACTAAGTATGGCAACCATGCAAAACCATGCATTTAAAAGGGTCATTTTACTTGAAACCATGCATCATGCCTTTTTGTGAAAACTTCATAAAACTTTGATATAATGAGCATCATACAATTCGCATATTTCATATAGGAATATTCAATGGTAACTATATCACATAAGATCATACATTGCATTTAAGACATTTTTCATCACTTTACAGTAACTATTATTTCTTTACAGTAAGCTCTTTTCTCTTTATAGTGAACTCCTTTTTCTTTAACTCCTTTAGTTCTTAACTTCCTAAGTAACCCTCTAGTGATGCTTGGTGCATGAATCACCTCAATGCCATAATGTACTTATATATATAACCTTCCTAACTCAACACATATATTCATATAAGAGTAGTACATCATAAGACACATTTAAGTTAAGGCTTACAACATCATCACAGAAAGTCCTAGTCAATTTTCACATATACTAGCTTCACTTCACATAGAACATCATAACACCTTACTCACAATCCCAACGTAAGCCTGCTAGTGAAATGTACTTGTGAAGCCACATAACCTCACACATACTAACTAAACCTATTAAGAGACCAAAAGCATACCATTCACTTCATACATCAACATGGCAATTATAGGCTATTCATACAAACCAAGCCAGGCCTTCACCATATAGTCAATAAGACCCACATTTGTGCACATAAGGAGAGACCTCATCACATAGACCCGTTAGGAATCATATCATGCATATCATCACAACAAGTAGAGGATACTACAATGTCAAACATAAGAAACATAAACATAGTAACATGCATTAGAACACCTTCCTAGAACTTCCTTAAGATCTAGTTGTGCAATGCATAGGTGAAGTCCCATACCCCCATCTACACTAAGCAACTACCCTATGGTTATCCTAGTTAGGGTCCTTACTTTACTTCCATTGTCCATTTTACTTTAGGGAAACTATAGCCTTAACCGACACTAAGACCATGTCTGATAAACATGGAATTTGGTGTTGTAGATCCTTACACCAAGGAGAGGTTCTCTACTTATCCAAAGTAGAACATTAACACATGCTAGCATACTAAGTGATATCCCTTTGTAGATCCTATGTATCATGCATAGTTTATGGAACTTGGAGGTATATGTGGAAAAATTCTTTATGACTATTGAGGCATTGTAGTTATTCACTTATGGGAACCCTTTTTATGCCTATTGAGGCACTGTAGTTATCCACCTCGTGAGGACTATGGTGAACAAGCCTTCCAACATTGGGTAGGGGCTTCCTTCATCTGAGTTCACTCGGTGCTAAGCTAAGTTCCCTTTATTGAAAAGCCATTATTATCTTTACTTCATAAAATATAGGCTGAATAGTGTTAACCCCTCACATAAACACGTTTAGACACTATGCAAAGTCATACTTGATCATATATTATACTTAACATCATAGTATATAAGTCCTATCAAGGCACATGTGCAATGGATATACAAGGTCCCATACCCTTATCCATACTAGTACACCTATCATGTCATCCTAGTTAAGGGATACATAACATACTTCATAGCCATAAGCTTTACATGCATAGTAGTAGACATGAGCGCATGTGAGAATAATATTTCATTTGACTATACTACTTGTAAGAATTCATAATGTGTAAGTTTGTACATTTGTCAACATGATCACATAATGGCTATCAACAACATATTGAGGCAGCCACCCTCTTAGGACTAAAATGCACCTTCAAGCATAGACCACACATCACGATTTAGCATAGGAGACAAGATATCTTCAACATTTGCATTCAAGACTCCTAATATTAGCTAATCACACATTCATATAGGGGTACATAGTTAAGGGGTCATTAACCATTATAACTCATCAATGGCAGCACTTAAACCAACCCTAACATAGTCCTACTATTACACTTTGAAAATTCAAGACGTGTTCTAAAGCCTAACATAAGTGTCATAGGGTCTAGGTACTGTTTTAAGGTCCATTTTAATGAATATAATTCATTTAGGAAGTCTAGAAACCAAAACGTTCAAGAACATCCATGACGTCCAGAAACTAGTTCATTGAGGTACTAGCGTGCCTTAGCCTAATATAATAGCTTTTAGGAGTCGTAAATTCATGAAATTTGGTGAAAGGGTGTATAACATGTGTTTAAGATGATTTATGATAGAAACGTCCGGGTACAACTCCCCAAGGCCAAACCATGGGCCCTTGAGGAGGACCCTTGCAAGTGGAGTCAAACTTTACATGGGCAGTGTGCACCCACGAGAGGGCAACAACGGAACTTGTGTTGATCGACGTGGTGTCGAGTCCATCCATAGACCAACACTTAGAAAATTCCTTGAAGGACCCTTTTTTCACAGGCTCTGACCAAAATCATGGATATGCAGCACGGAAGGGGATAGGAACCGTCGACTCACAGACAGACCGTTGATTGGGGTCTCGTCTATGAGGGGTCCAACTTGCTTTACGTTTTGACATAACTCTAATTTATTAATTAATGGGTTATGTAGTTATTTAGGGGATTATGGAAGCCTAATTAAGTTAATTAAACCCCCATATAAAGACCCCAACCCCATTAGACTAAACATAACTCACAAAACAAAACTCTCTTCCTTCTCTCTATAGTGAAGAACTCCATTGAAGACCAAGCTAGGAGAGGGTTTTAGGGGCTGTAAAGGGAATAATTCACCATCAATTCTTCATCAAACTTTAAGGTATGAGATCTAATTTACCTTTGAGACCTCTTTCCTCAAAGGGTTCCTTCAAAGTATTTTCAAAAGTTGAGTTTTCAAGTGGGTTTCATCCAATCTAGAAATTAATGTTATGAATTGATTGGTTTATTATTTATTATGGATATATTGATTAGATTAAAATGGCTTATAACTTAATTATGATATATCTTGATGATTTGGTCTAGTTTGTAGAAGATGACCTTCACCCCTATAACCCTATGTGGTGATCTTGATATGAATTAGGTTATATTGGTTCAATTGAATTTGTTATTGGTTGGATTATTATTAGATGATGTTGTTATACTAATAATGAATGAAATAGGGTTAATTGTAGTATTTTCTTACTATTTTCTTGAGAAGTGATCTAGGTTATGAAGGATGATGTGAATTGACCTAAGTATCTTGTCTTAAGACATGATCTAGTATTGAATTGTGATGTAGTGATTCTTCTAAGCCTTTTTATCATGTTTTTCATTGAATTATGATGATTTTATGACCTAATTGGGTTGAATTAAGGGTTTATGGTATAACCTTAATAATGAACTATGAAGGAGACTTGGTAAGTCTTATGATCCCTATTTTTTACTTCAATTTGTGGTTAATTGTGATTAAGTCGTGATATTGTGTTGGAGTATGCCTTGTATTAGGATTGATAGAGTGGTATGATGTTTAATTGAAATGTATTGACTATGGTTGTGAGGTTGATTAAGATGTAATATTATAAGGATGGTGATGATTACCAATGTTCCTTATTATGAAGTTATATGTAAATGTGCTAACCTCACTTATATGAATTGTGGTGAAAGGAATATACTCATGCAATTCTTATTGAGCTGTGATGTTAATGATTATACAAGGGATAGACCCTATGACCTAAACTAATCTATGATTGATTATAAAGGCTTAAAGAAATTTCAAAAAGGGTCTCTAGCTTAGCATCGAGTGATCTTGTATGTCAGGAGGTGACACTTTCCCAAATAGTAAAGGTAGGGTTCACTACGGTCTTCACGGGGTGGATAGGCTCATGACACAAATAGGGTGTAGAGTGATGTTTCCAAGACAAACCCAAGTTCCTTAAACAATGTTGCCACCATAGGAATACTATCTAGTGGATCCACCTAGATGTTATGTTCAATTTAGGTTTTACCTTGGTCGGTAGACAACCTTCCATTGGTGTAAGCTTTTACAACACCCGATTCCACATTTAGCTCTTGTGGTCTATGTCGATTAAGGCAATTGTTAACTAAAATAAATGAAGCAATGAAGTATAAACTAACTAGGGTGACTTAAGAGGTTTGACTTATCCTAGGTAGGGGTATGGGACTCTACCTATGCCTTGCACTAGTTTACCTTGAGAGAAGCCTTAGAAGGTTGATATTATGTATGTATATGACAATGAATGAAAATGATGATAAAATGATGACTTTACATGTAAATGATATTATTTGTTGATTTATATTCTTATGAAAATATATTTGGTCTATATTGCTAATGTATGATGTTATGTATTCATACAGGCTATGTTATGTGAAGTCGGATATAGGTCATGGTTCATGGTTGGTTTACTTGAGTCAAGTAGGGTTATGGGGCTTTACTTGGTCATTGCACTTGTGGACTTGATGAGGATTCATGAGTAGTTTCCTTGCTTATTATTATATGATGAACTCTTATTCATGCTTGTGATGTAATTACTTGATTATAGGGTTGTATTAGATTATGAGTTAAAGTATGTTAACAAGCATGTTACTTGCTTTGACTTGATGAATATGTCTTGTTTATTGGTATGGTTTTCTTGATTGTTCACAAGGCTTTCAAGGATAAAGTAGAATTGTTTAAATGAAATGTCCTTTTTAGCATGATTTGATCTTGTTTGTGCATATGGTCTCAATCTTAGTACAAGAGGCGTACTAACACAATTTTCACCCTTTTTCCCCAATATTTTAGGTTCCTGTTGTTGAGGGCTCTTTGAGACGTCTTTGAAGAAGGCTTGGAATTTCTCATTCATCCAAGTGGGTAGGTCCTCACTTTCCGAGGGCGATGCCAATATCGAGCTTAAGAAGTTGTTTAGTTTTAAGACTCTTATGTTCTTTCTATTTTCATTTGAGTACAAATTGTATATGACTATATGTGGCTCCTTTACATTGATGTATGGGCTATGCCCAAGTTGCTATGATCGTATTAGATGGTTATGTGATGAGATAATCTTAAAAGACTATTCTATCTTATATATATATATATACTTATGTGCAATAAAAGTAGAAGTATATGTAATGTTCGTATACGAAGGGTCTATGTATACTCGATATGAATATATATTACGTGTTGGATAGGTCTATGTAAACCTCAATGATAAAGTAGTAAAAGTTTTTAATGTTTCTGTATTTTTGACCTATGAATGTAGTGATGAATGCTACAAGGATAGTCTTAGTCCTCAAAGAGGACGACGACACCGGTTACGTCTAGGGGGTGCTCCCCTGATGTGACAAACTTGGTATCAGAGCATGAGGTTGAATATCTTTGATGTTGATGTCTCTCTCAACCACGTCTATGTAGATTTGTACTTATAATTCTGAAGCATGCCACATTTATGGATAGGATTCTATTTGATTCTTAGGAAACTCTCTTTCTTGGAAATCCAATATCGTGCCTCTAGAGTGTACTTATTGTGTGCTTTCACCTAAATATTGTATTTTGGTTATAGTCAATGAATACTCGAAGAAATGCGGCAAGAAGACTTGATGAAGAGATTGACAATGCGGGAGCTCCTCCCCGTGGTGATCAAGTCCCTCCTCTTGAAGAAGATGCTAATGATGACCAAGCTCTGGTGAATCCTACTCCTTTGACGGATGGTGACATAAGGGCTGCTCTCTTCCAATTGGACCAAGCCGTCTACTAGCTCAATCTATGACGGCCCAAGCTAACCGGGAGGCTGTACCCCGTCCAATCAACAAGTTACTGTCATGGCCTCCTATCTAAGGGATTGCATTTGGATAAATGCTCCTACTTTCTATGGGTCCAAGGTTGAAGAAGACCCCCAAGAGTTCATTGATAAAGTCTACAAGATACTCTTTGATATAGGGTTGTCTACTAGTGAGAAGGCCGAGTTAGCCACTTACCAACTAAAAGATGTGGCTCAAACTTGGTATGTCCAATAGAGGGACAATAGACCTCTTAAGGATGGACCGGTGACTTGGGAGATCTTCAAAAAGGCTTTCTTTACCGGTTCTTTCCTAGGGAGAATAGGGAAGACAAAGTGGTGGAGTTCATCAACCTTCGTCAACAAGGTATGAGTGTACTTGAATACTCTTTGAAATTCACTAAATTGTCCAAGTATGCTCCTTCTTTTGTTTTCGATCGTAGGGATGAAATGAGCCGCTTTGTGACGGGGGTATCGAAAGATTTTCAAGAGGAGTGTCATTCGGCTATGCTACATGACAATATGAACATTTCTCGTCTTATGGTTCATTCTCTAAGAGGGAGAGAAGAGATGCTAAGAGGGCAAGATCTTTTGATGGTGGCTAATGTAAGGGTAAGCTTGAGATCCAAGACAACCCTAGGTTCAAGAAGACATTTTCTAGTAAAGTTCCATCGAAGTTCCCTAAGGCTCGTGGTGATAAGGACACAAACCCTAAGCCTCAAAAGAGAGGAGGTACTGGTTCCCCAAGAGAGAAGCCAACTTGTGGTCAGTGAGGAAACAAGCACTATGGTGCTTGCCTCATTGGGACGGACAAGTGTTTTAGTTGTGGTAAGATTGGGCACAAGGTTCGAGATTGCCCTAATGTGAAGGGTCAAGATAAGGGTGGTCAATCTCAAGCAAGTGGTTCTAGTGATGCTCCTAAGAAGAACCGCTTCTATGCTCTTCGCACTAAGGGTGAGCAAAAGACCTCTCCCGATGTGGTGACCGGTATGTTGAAAGTATTTTCTATTTATGTGTATTCTTTACTTGATCCCGGTGCTACCTTGTCATTTGTAACACCTCTTGTAGCTAAAAAGTTTGACATTTAACCCGATATCTTGCTTGAACCTTTCATTGTGTCTACTCCGGTGGGTGAGTCGGTTGTTGCAAAAAGGGTGTATAGAAATTTTCCTATAATGTTGTCCAATAGAGTTTCTCATGTTGAACTAGTAGAACTTGATATTCTTGATTTTGACATCATTTTGTGTATGGATTGGTTGCATGCTTGGCTTGCCTCTATTGATTGTAGAACGAGGGTGGTGAAGTTTAACTTTGTTAATGAACCCGTTGTAGAGTGGTAGGGGGGAAACTCAATTCCTAGAGGTCGTATCATCTCTTGTCTAAAATCGTGCAAAATGATCTTAACGGGTTGTCTATATCATATAGTAAGAGTCCAAGATTTAGACTTCAAAATTCCTCCCATTGAGTCGGTCCCCGTAGTGAGTTAATTTCTGGAGTTCTTTCCAAATTATCTTCCTGGTATTCCTCCCAAACGGGAAATTAGTTTTGTTATCGATTTGCTACCAGATACAAATCGCATTTCAATTTCTCCTTATTGGATTGCTACGGCCGAATTGAAGGGGTTGAAGGCACAAATCAAAGATTTACTAGACAAAGGCTTCATTAGACCTAGTATTTCTCCATGGGGTGCACCGATTTTGTTTGTGAAGAAGAATGATGGGTCCTTAAGAATGTTCATTGATTATCGCCAACTCAATAAAGTCACTATTAAGAACAAGTATCCTCTCCCTCGGATTGACGACTTGTTTGATCAAATCCAAGGGGCAAGCTACTTTTCTAAGATTGACTTGAGATTTGGGTATCACCAACTTAGGGTGAGAGGTGAGGATATACCAAAGACGGCATTTCGGACTAGATATGGTCACTATGAGTTATGAGTTATGTCCCTTGGAATCACTAATACTCCGGCGGCATTTATGGACCTAATGAATAGGGTGTTTCGAAGTTACCTAAATTAATTTGTTATTGTCTTCATTGACGACATCTTTGTATATTCAAAAAATTAGGGTGATCATATGGGTCATTTGAGAGTGGTGTTGCAAGTACTTAAAGAACATCAATTGTTTGCCAAGTATAGCAAATGTGAGTTTTTGTTGACGTCGGTTGCGTTTCTTGGTCATATCATCTCTAGTGAGGGAGTTGAGGTTGATCCAAGGAAAACGGAGGCGGTGAGAAGTTGGCCTAGACAATTGACTTCAACCAACGTTAGGAGTTTCTTGGGTCTAGCGGGTTATTATCGAAGGTTTCTGGATGGTTTTGCGTCCATTGCATCTCCATTGACTACTTTGACCCAAAAGAGTAAGAATTTTGAGTGGTCGGAAGCATGTGTGAAGAGCTTCCAAATTTTGAAAGATAGGCTTACTTCCGCTCTGGTGTTGACTTTACCAGAGTGTACAAAGGGCTTCGTTGTGTATTGTGATGCATCCCGAGTGGGTTTGGGGTGTGTGCTTATGCAACATGAGAAAGTAATTGCCTATGCTTCTAGACAACTTAAGGTTCATGAGAAGAATTATCCCACTAATGATCTTGAGTTAGAGGCCGTGGTATTTTCCTTGAAAATATGGAGGCATTACTTCTATGGTGTTCATGTATATGTGTATACCGACCACAAGAGTCTACAATATGTGTTTACCCAAAAAGAGTTGAATTTCCGACAAAGAAGGTGGTTAGAATTCATTGAAATATTAGGACATGAGTGTTCTCTACCATCCCGGCAAGGCAAATGTGGTTGCGGATGCTCTAAGTCGTATGACCATGGGTAGTGTGTAATATGTAGAGGAAGCCAATAATGACCTAGTGAGAGAAGTTCATAGGTTGGCTAGATTAGGGGTTAGATTGGAAGATTCTCTAAATGGTGGTTTTATGCTCCATCATAACTTCGAGTCATCCTTAGTTGTTGAGGTGAATTCCAAACAACACCTTGATCAACCATTGATGGAATTAAAGAAAAAGGTTCTTAGTAAGTTTAATGAGTAATTCTCATTAGGGAGGACGGTGTTTTGAGGTATCAAGGGAGGTTGTGTGTTCCCAATGTTTATTATTTGAGGAACCGGATTCTTGAGGAAACTCATGGGTCCTGTTATTCCATTCATCCGGGAACGACAAAGATGTATAATGAACTTAGGGAAGTGTATTGATGGGAAGGGTTGAGAAAGGGCATAGCAGAGTTTGTTTCTAAGTGTCTAAATTGCAAACAAGTGAAAGCCGAACATCAAAACCCGAGTGGTTTACTTCAAGAAATCCAAATTCCTACTTGGAAGTGGGAAGACACCAATATGGATTTTGTGGTAGGTTTGCCTAAGACTAAAAAATAATATGACTCGATATGGGTGGTGGTGGATAGGTTGACCAAGCACGCTCGTTTTATTCCCTCAAGTCTACTTATTCGACGGAGGATTCTGCAAATATCTTCATAGATGAGATTGTGTGTCGCCATGGTATTTCATTATCCATCATATCGGATATGGGTGCACAACTCACATCTAGGTTTTGGAGGTCATTCCAAGAAAGGTTGGGTACTAAGGTAAAGTTGAGTACCGCTTTTCATCCCCAAATGGATGGTCAAGCGGAGCGTACTATTCAAAGCCTTGAGGATATGCTTAGAGCTTGTGTCATTGACTTCATGGGAAGTTGGTATAAGCACTTGCCATTGGAGGAGTTCGCTTACAATAATAGTTTCCATTCATCCATATTCATGTCTCCTTATGAAGCCTTGTATGGTAGGAAGTGTAGATCTCCTATTGGGTGGTTTGAAGTCGGTGAGTCTTCAATTCTTTGTCCCGATTTGATTTATAAGACTTTGGAGAAAGTTCATATTATAAGAAATCGCTTGCAAACGTCCTAGAGTCGTCAAACATATTATGCCGACCAAAGGAGAAGGGATTTAGAGTTTGAAGAAGGTGATAAAGTGTACTTGAAAATTTCACCTATGAAAGGGGTGATTAAATTTGGAAAGATGGGGAAGTTGAGTCCTCATTTTGTGGGTCCTTATCAAATCTTGGAAAGGTTTGGTAAGGTTTCCTAGTAAATTTTCTTCGGTTCATACAGTTTTCCATGTTTCTATGATAGAGAAGTGTATCGGTGATCCCGAGTCCATTTTTTCTTATTTAAGGTCTTGGTGTGAAGGATAATCTCTCCTATGAGGAGG
Source organism: Solanum sitiens (assembly GCA_016801875.1). Classification (NCBI taxonomy): domain Eukaryota; kingdom Viridiplantae; phylum Streptophyta; class Magnoliopsida; order Solanales; family Solanaceae; genus Solanum; species Solanum sitiens. Next base: position 1,418,498 of record JABWTJ010000076.1, on the reverse strand, counting down.
TTCCAGTTCAAATCCTTGATAGGCAAGTAAAGAAGTTGAGAAACAAAGAGGTGGTTTCCGTAAAGTTGTGATGGAAAAATCACCTAGTTGAGGGTGCAACATGGGAGGCCGAGGCCGACATGAAGTCCCGTTACCTTATCTATTTGATAACTATGGTTAGTTACTTCTATTAATAATGAAAATAATGAATAGAAATTGAAGTTTCTTGATTTTTGGTGAAGTCTTGCAAAATGTGTATTTTGTTATGATTGTTACAGTAACTTACAGTGAAATTGTGCATTTAAACTTGAAATATTGCTATTTGGCTTGTTTGAGTTACCTTGTGCTTTTTGATATGGTGAGCCTTTCTGAAATGACATGTACCATGTTGGTAAGTTGAAATTTTGAATAATTGACTCATGTAAAGTATGATGAGCTCATGTTGTTGTTGTGAGAAGGAAATTCCTCATAATGTGATGCTTGAGCCTTATGTGTGGCAATTAAAGTTTTTGAGTTGCCTTGTTTAATGTAATATGATTTATGTTGTCTTCTATTGTTGATGGTTGGGCTGCTAGTATTGAGTCTATTCCTTCCTTCAAAAGAGTTTTAGTGCCATTCAAAGACGAATGATCCTAGGGGGGGGGGGGATAATGTAACACTTCGAAACTTCAAGATGTGTTCTAAAGCCTAACATAAGGGTCATAATGTCTAGGTACTGTTTTAAGGTGAATTTTAATGAATATAAGTCATTTAGGAAGTCTAAAAACCAAAACGTCCAAGAACGTCCATGACGTCTGGAAACTAGTTCAATGAGGTACTAGCGTGCCTTAGCCTATTTGACTAGCTTTTAGGAGTCGGATATTCATGAAATTTGGTGGAAGGGTGTCTAAAATGTGTTTAAGATGAGTCATGGTAGAAACGTCCTGGTACAACTCCCCAAGGACCAAGCAAGGTCCCTTGAGGAGGTCCCTTGCAAGTGGAGTCAAATACTACCTGGGCAGTGTGCACCCACGAGAGGGCAACGACGGAACGTGTGGATCGACGGGGCATCGATGCCATCCGTCGACCAACACTTAGAAAATTCCTTAAAGGACCCTTTTTGCACAGTCTCTAACCAAAAGCACGGATGTGCAGCACGGAAGGGGGTAGGAACCGTCGACTCACAGACGGACCGTCGATCGGGGTCTCGTCTATGAGGGGTCCAACTTGCTACACGTTTTCACTTAACTCCAATTAATTAATTAAAGGGTTAGGTCGTTAGTTAGGGGATTAGGGAATCCTAATTAAGTTAATTAACTCCCCATATAATGACCCCAACCCCATTAGACTAAACATAACTCACAAAAAAACTATTTTCCTTCTCTCTTCTTTCTCTCTGTAGTGAAGAACGTCATAGAATAACAAGCTAGGGGAGGGTTTTTGGTGTGGTAAAGGTACGAATTCACCATCAATTCTTCATCAAACTTTAAGGTCTGTGATCTAATTCACCTTTGAGACCTCTTTCCTCAAAGGCTTCCTTCAAAGTATTTTCAAAACTTGTGTTTTCAAGTGTGTTTTCATCCATATCGAAATTATTGTTATGAATTGATTTGTTTATGATTTATTATGGATATATTGATTAGATTAACATGTAATATAACTTAATTATGATATATCTTGATGGTTTGGTCTAGTTTGTAGAAGATGACCTTCACCCCTTAACCCTAGGTTATGATCTTGATATGAATTAGGTTATATTGGTTAAATTGACTTGGTTATTGGTTGAATTACTAATATATGATGTTTTTATACTAATCATAATTGAATTAGGGTGAATTGTGGTCTTCTCTTACTAGTTTCTTGAGAAGTGATCTAGGTTATGAAGGATGATGTGAATTGACCTAAGTATCTTATCTTAAGCCATGATCTAGTATTGAATTATGTTATAGTGATTTTTCTAAGCCTTTTTATCATGTTGGTCATTGAATTATGATGAGGTTATGACCAAATTGGGTTGAAGTATGGGTTGATGGTAAGACCTTAATGATGAACTATGAAGGAGACTTTGTAAGTCTTATGATCCCTATTCTTACTTCAATTTGTGGTTAATTGTGATTAAGTCATGATATTTTGTTGGAGTATGCCTTGTATTAGGATTTATAGGGTTGTATGATGTTGAATTGAAATGTCTTCACTATGGTTGTGCGGTTGATGAAGATGTAAATGTTATAAGGATGGTGATGATCACCAATGTGCCTTATTATGAAGTGATATGTAAATGTGATAACCTCACTTTTATGAATTGTGGTGAAAGTACTATACTCATGCAATTCTTATTCAGCTATGATGATGATGAATATACAAGGGCTAGACCCTATGACCTAAACAAAGGTATGATTGTAAATAAATGCTTAAAGACATTTCAAAAAGGGCTCTAGCTTAGCACCGAGTGATCTTGTATGTGAGGGGGTGACACTTTCCCAAATAGGAAAGGTAGGGCTGACTAAGGTCCTCACAGGGTGGATAGCCTAATGAACCAAATAGTGTATAGAGTGATGTTTCCAAGACTGCCCCAAGTTCCTTAAACTATGTTGTCACCATAGAAATACTAGCTAGTGGATGCACCTAGATGCTATGTTCATATTTGGTTTTACCTTGTCCGGTAGACCACCTTCCATCGGTGTAAGGTTTTACAACACCGGATTCCACATTTAGCTCTTGTGGTCAATGTCGGTTAAGGAAAGTGTTCACTAAACTAAAATGAAGCAATGAAGTTTAAACTAACTAGGGTTACTTGAGAGGTTTGACTTAGCCTAGGTAGGGGTATGGGACTCTACCTATGCCTTGCACTAGTTTACCTTGAGAGAAGCCTTAGAAGGTTGATATTATGTATGTATATGATAATAAATGAAAATGATGAGTTTACATGTAAATGATATTATTTGTTGATTGATATTCTTATGAACATGTATTTGGTGTATATTTCTAAAGTATGAAGTTATGTATTCTTAAAGGCTATGTTATGTGAAGTTGGTTATTAGTCATGATTCTTGATTGGTTTACTTAATTCAAGTAGGGTTATGGGGCTTTACTTGGTCATTGCACTTGTGGACTTGATGGGGATTCATGAGTAGTTGTGTTGCTTTATTATGATATGATGAACTCTTATTCATGCTTGTGATGTAATTACTTGATGATAGGGTTGTATTAGATTACGAGTTAAAGTATGTTAACAAACATGTTACTTGCTTTGACTTGATGAAAATGTCTTTTGGATTGGTATGGTTTTCCTAATTGTGCATAAGGCTTTCAAAGGATAAAGTAGCGTTGTTTAAATGAAATGTCCGTTTTAGCATGATTTGATCTTATATGTGCATATGGTCTCACACTTAATACAAATGGCGTACTAACCATATTTCTCCCTTTTTCCCAACCATTTTAGGTTCTGGTCGTTGAGGGCTCTTTGAGACGTCTTTGAAGAACGCTTGGAATTTCTCATTCATCCAAGTGGTTAGGTCCTCACTTTCCGAGGGCGATGCCAATATCGAGCTTATGAAGTTGTTTAGTTTTAAGACTCTTATGTTCTTTCTATTTTCATTTGAGTACGGATTTTATAAGCCTATATGTGGCTCCTTTACATTGATGTATGGTCTATGCCCAAGTTTCTATGATCGTATTAGGTGGTTATGAGATGAGACAATCTTTAAAGACTATGTTCTATCTTATATATATACTTATGTGCAATAAAAGTAGAAGACTATGTAATCTTCCTATACGAAGGGTCTATGTATACTCCATATGAATATATATTACGTGTATGGAGAGATCTATGTAAACCTCAATGAAAAAGTGATAAAAGTTTTTAATTTTTCCATATTTTTGACCTATGAATGTAATGATGAATGCTAAGAGGCTATTCTTAGTCCTCAAAGAGGACGACGACGCCGGTTAAGTCTAGGGGGTGCTCCCCGAATGTGACACCTACACATGCTCATAACATTAACAATATAACATAGATCACAACCAGAATGGAAATTAGGCTTGAGACTTCACATTGGGTGATCACCACCACCACACATTCATAATACAATTTCCTATAAGGTCATTATCACATCACATATATACTTACAATAAGGTAAACACCGCCACCATAAGTGGACCATACCATAAAATGTAATACAAGGCCAATCATCTAACAATTTTATAAGAAAAGTAGGGAAAATAGGCAATCTTACCAAATCACCAAGGCCTTGATCATCATTGATCAATACCCATATTTCATCAACAATACTTATCTAGGGCAGTATCTAAAGTTACACTAACATAATCGAAATCATGCATTAATCATAACAAGATCATGATACTAACATGTACACTACATCACCAATCCAATAGAGAGTAGAGAGACATGGATCACTCACCAATTTCCCTTGATTTGATCATCAATGATCAATACTTACAATTCATCAACAATACAAATGTTGGGCAGTAGCTAAAGAGATTATGACTTAAACGAAAGCATGTTTCATCTACCCTACAATTGGGATCACATCTTGTCCCTTAAATTATCAATCAATACAAGCTAGAAGAACCTAGATCAATCCTTAGCAATTCATCAAGCATCTATTCACATTGGACCAATTATACCTAATTCATCATTACATTACATTATAGGCAGTATCTTAGTCAATTTATCACAATTGCATCTCATAAGAATCATTCTAGAACCAAGATCACAAGATACTACAATGTAGGATAAATCGATATTAGGAGGGATCATGGGTTCAACATGGAATTTGATTGAAAATCACATTCAAATCAGTAGTAAATCATCAGTTCATATTCATCATGCTTTTGAAATTGTTTTTAGAAAGAACCCATGGCTAGATTGAGAGCTAGGAAGATTGATCATGAATTCTCTTTTAAAACATTGAAAGGAACTCTCTAGATGAAATGTTATCTAGAGATGAAGGATAACCATACCTTTATTATATGAAAAAACCACTAAAACTTGAAGAAGAACCCTTGGAAAGCCCATCTACAAGCTTACCTTGAGCTTCATCTCCCATGGAGGTTTCAAAAGAGGTTTCTTTTTTAGAGGGAAAAGTCTAAATTGGAGAATGAATTGGCAATGCCGTTTTCATGTTTTAAACCAACTTAACATACCCAAAAATAACCAAATAAAACACCTAGGGTCAGGTTAGGACGTGGAGTGAATATTCCATTCACCCCTTAATGAGACAGCAGACAGGCTGCAGATTGCAGGCTCAAACGACGGACAGCCATCGACGCCCAGTAGATTCAACGACGGACTGTACTGCTTGCCGTCGTTTGGGTCTGAGGGTTGTCCACTGGCTTGAGCCTTCACCAGGCTGAGTCTTGGACGACGCCTCCCCATCGACGGGGCGTAGGTTATCCTACTGACTGTCGTTTGGAATCGTTGGTAGACATTGCCAAGGCAGTGTCTAAGCTGTCTTGGGTCCTCCTAGAGGGCCTTTTATGGGGCCCTTGGGGAGTCGTACCCAGACGTTTCCAATGTAAATACATTCATTAAGATGTAAAGGACATTCCATTATTCCTGTTATATAATAATGGTGTGGTTTTATTTCTTCTTCTATTAGCTTTTGTGGAATTATATTTATTCTTTTTGAACTATTTGAAGTGCTCATTTTTTATGATGTTTGTTGTATATCATAATTTTTATTTATTCTCTGATGTACTTAATCTTTCTTGTACTATTTCTAAATCTTCTTCTATATCAATTTCATTATAACTATAGTCATTATTATCTATAACCGTAACTATCTTTTCAAAGGGGTTTTCTATTTTTATTTTTTTTATTTTCTTTTTTGTTGTTATTTTATATTTTGTTGTTAAAACATATAAATTTTTACATCTAGCTGTAAATATTTTACCAATGTTAGGGGTGCGGAATTCATCGTCGAGTGACATACAAATATTGTAGAGTAAAATATATTTTATCATAAAGTTCTTTTAATAATTGTTCTAATCTGGATATTTCTTTTGTGTTATTTATTATATATTCTATGTATAACATATGTTGGGTTCTTTGATACATGTATAAATTTTCTTGTATTAAGTGTTTTGATAATCTTATATTTTTCATAGTTTCTATCCAATATTCTAAATATTCATAGTTCATTTTAATCTGAATTTATTTCTAAATCGTATATATCTATTCTTTCTAAATCTAGTTCTTGTAAATCTATTTCATACCATTCTTGATTCATTATATCTTCTAATTCAAAATCAAATATTTTTTCCCATATAATTATTTTTTCATCAATTTTTATGTCTTTAAGTATATATAAGATTAAAATTTTATAACTTTCTATCATTTCTTCATGCATGTATGTGGTCATGTTTGTTTATTTATGCAGGTTTGTTTTCAATTATTCCTTCCTATCATATTCATAATTTAATTATATTCATATTAGTTTATTATAAACTAGAGTATCGTTATCATGTTTTCCGGTCACTACTAGCATCATACTTTAGCGGATAATTACTGCTTATCAGCGCCTCAACCTTGTGTACTCCCCTAACGGCATACCTCGCCTACCGGTTTCCACTGTGGGATGGCATAGTCTAGCAGTTTTCTCCCTGTTTCTCGTTTACTAGCAAACTAAAATCCATGATTCAAATATTTCTAGTATATAATAACTAACATAAATTTAATCAATTATATATATGATATTCAGGAATATATGAAATTAGTTCTGCATATCTATTAAACAATATACCTTTGCCTCTTGATTTTCCATGCTATCTGAAATATCTTACTTGATTTCAAATTTTTCCATATTTTAACTTAATTTATATCTTTTGTTGAGAGAGGTTTATTGAAAGGAATTTTATTAACTTAAGCTTTTGTTTGGCATTGCCTTTCTTATTTACATTTGAGCCTATATATACAAAATTCTAGTTTTATACTATTCACTATACAATAATGCACATTAGTGCGTCTACTGTACACTTTAAGATTTTTCCCTATTTTTCTTTACAGATGGCCTTTACTATTCATACTTTGGCCTTTCAAAAAAGCAAATACTACTTACTTTTTACATTATCTCTTTACTTTACATATTTTGTCAAAAGAGAATCTTATCTTATCTCTTTATCTTGTCCGTATCCCATCTTGTCTTGTCTTCTTTCACTCTAAATCGACATCTGTAATTATGTTATCTTCACCGTTACATTTTGTACATCTGTGATCAGGGTATTTATGTCCAATAAGCTTGCAATATCTGATTAATAAATCTTCTGATACAAATTGTTTTTTCAATGCTCTTGTAGTTGGTTGTTCTTCTGGTTTTAATAAAGATAAAATCCATCTCTGAACTTCATCCATATCTGCTCTTCGTAGTTCTCTTGAATTTGAATATATCATGACTTGATCACTTGCGTAATAACTCCATATAGCATTTCCATTTAAATAATTATTTGCTAGCTCTTGAATAATAGTTGATATACCAATTATTCTTTTATTGGCATAAAAACTTGGTATCTCTGTTTTTCGTATCTCTTCTTGTTGTCCAATTTCTTCCGGTATAATCATATCTTTGGTTAGTCCTATCTTGATAACTTGAATTGGAGATTTTACCTCCTCGTATAGTATTTCTGCTGGTGCTGTATAGAATTTAATATAAAATAAATTTCCTTTTGTAACTCTTTTAT
>JABWTJ010000076.1:1315000-1395109 GCA_016801875.1 Solanum sitiens | reverse complement strand
AATCGGGATGCATCACAATAACAATGAGTTCTTACTCACTGGCAACGGTAAGGATAGGTGTTAGTAGTCAGAAGGTTCTTGAGTTTCTGACAGCTTTCATCACATTCATCCTGACATTCAAATGGAAACATTATGTTAGTAAAGTCGTCAATTGGGAAAGCAATTAGACGAGAATCTTGACACATCGACGGTCGTAGCTGGCTAAACCCAAACAAAGCTCCTTACTTCTGACACATTAGTGGTCTTACCCAATTCTTCACTGTTTCAAATCTTAGAAGGATCCACCCTCACTCCATCCTTAGAAACCACGTGCCCTAAGAAGGACACTGAATCTAGCCAAAACTCACACTTGGAGAATTTGGCATAAAGCTTCTTCTCCCTCAATACTTCCAACACCATTCTCAAATGCTCCTCATGTTCCTTCTTACTCTTTGAGTATATCAGTATATCATCGATAAATACGATCACAAAGAGATCCAGATATGGCTTAAAAATCCCGTTCATCAAGCTCATGAACGCAGCAGGGGCATTCGTAAGACCAAAGGACATCACTACAAATTCGTAATGCCCATACCTAGTTCAAAAAGCAGTCTTTGGTACATCTGTTGCTCGTATTTTCAATTGATGATAACCGGATCTCAAGTCAATCTTAGAGAAGACACAAGCACCTTGTAACTGATCGAACAAGTCATCAATGCGAGGAATGGGATACTTGTTCTTAATAGTTACCTTATTCAACTGTCGGTAGTCTATGCACATCCAAAAACTCCCATCCTTCTTCTTCACAAATAACACCGGAGCACCCCAAGGGGATGCACTTGGTCTAATGAAACCTTTATTTAACAACTCTTGAAGTTGGGCCTTTAACTCCCTTAACTCCGCTGGGGCCATCCTATAAGGGGGTATAGCAATGGGGCGAGTACCCGGTTCCAGATCAATGCAGAAATCAATATCTCTATCCGGTGGCATACCAGGAAGATCTGCAGGGAACACATCCAGAAACTCACGGACTACCGAAACCGACTCAATTGAAGGTACTTGGGTAGTGTCATCCTTGAGATGTGCCAAGAAAGCTAAGCACCCCTTACTACTCATTCTTTTAGCACAAAGAAAAGAGATAATACGAACTGGGGTAGAAATATAGTGACCCTCCCACACTATTGGGTCTATCCCAGGCTTGGCCAATGTCACAGTTTTAGCATTACAATCTAAGATTGCAAAATTTGGAGAAAGCCAAGTCATACCAAGAATTACATCAAAATCAACCATTTCTAGAATGATCAAATCCACGTAAGTGTTACTCCCCACAAAAGTCACAAGGCAAGACCTATACACCTTCTCAACTATCACAGACTCACCCACGGGAGTAGAGACACGAATAGGCATATCAAGTAAATCACAACTTAACTTAAGACCAGCACCAAATGAGGAAGATACATATGAAAAAGTGGATCCAGGATCAAATAATACTGAAGCCATGCAATCACAGACCAAAAGAGTACCTGTGATAACAACATCAGATGCCTCTGCCTCAGACCTCCCAGGGAAAGCGTAACAATGGGCCCTATCTCCAGTCTGCCCGTTGCCCCTACCATGTGGCGTTGTAGTAGCTCCAGTTTGTCCATCACCTCGGCCGTTTTGGTGACCACCATTACCTCGGCCACCACGTCCTCCAGAATAACGGCCTCTACCATGACCACCTCTACCTCTAGCTATTGGGGTTCTATAACTCTGTTTTGGACAATTCCTTCTAATATGTCCAGTCTCCCCACATCCATAACACTCTCTGGATTCAAGCATAGGTCTCTCAGAGAAGTGTTGACCGGTCTGAGGTGGACCCCCAACTACAGTCTGTAGTGAAGACTGAATTGGTCGGACTGAGTAGCCTCCTGAACCCTGTCCTCTAGAGTAAGAACCATTAAACTCACCTCCCTTTCAAAACCTTTTTGATGTCGATGCCATGGTGAAGTCATCTGGCTTCACTCCTTCCACCTCTATCACGAAGTCTACCACTTCTTGAAAGGATTTTGCCGTAGCCGCTACCTGTAAGGCTAAAATCCGCAACTCTGACCTCAACCCCTTCACAAAACGGCGAATCCGTTCTTGTGGACTGAAACAAAGTTGGGTGGCATACCTGGATAATGCACGAAACTTAGCCTCATATGCAGTAACCGACATCCTACCTTGCTCTAGGCTCAAGAACTCATCCCTTTTCCTATCCCTCAAAGTCCGGGGAATATACTTCTCCATAAACAAACTAGAGAATGATGCCCAAGTCATAGGTGGTGCCTCTGTTGGTTGACACTCAACATGTGACCGCCACCACATTTTGGCGTTCCCTTGAAACTGATAACTCACGAACTCAACACCAAACCGTTCTACTATACCCATCCTGTGTAGTAGCTCATGACAGTCAACCAGAAAATCGTAAGCATCCTCAGATTCAGCACCCTTGAAGACTGGAGGTTTCAATTTCAAGAACTTACTGAAAAGTTCATGCTGATCATTTGTCATTATAGGCCCTGTAGTCAGACGAGGAAACGTGCCTATTTCCAATGAAGTATCCATGCGGGGAGCCATAGTGGCCGCATGTTGTATCTCCGGAACCTGAGGTGCTGGTGCAGAAAACACTGGAGGTGTCTGACCCTGATCAGATAACCCGCTAAGATAAGCAAGAACCTGATTGATCATCTCTGGGGTAGGTTGGGGTGGCAATTCCTCATTCTGTGCTTGTTCATTCTCCCCTTCCTCACCCTCTCTTACCATTTCCTCCGTCGGTGGAGGAGTCACCGCCCTAGTACCAGGTGGGCTAGGTGCTTGTCCTCTTCCTCTAGAGGACGTCCTCCCACGACCTCTTCCACGGCCTCTCGCGACTGTTCCTCTCCGAGCTACAGCCCCAGTGGCTGGCTCAGACATTTCTTGTCTTGCCGGTGTTGGTGCAGTCGTTGCTCTAGTTCTAACCATCTGTGAAATAGAGTGAAGATGGTCAGATACCAATTTGTATCACCTAGATACCAATTGGATCCAAGTAATAGCACGAAAGAAAGAAAGAAAGAATGGAATTTTCCTAAAGTCTTATAGCCTCTCAAAGAAAAGTAAAGGCGTCCCCCTACCGTTCTTTAAGACTCTACTAGACTCGTTCTTGTGTGATGAGACCACGAACCTAATGCTCTGCTACCAAGTTTGTCACGACCCAAAATCGAGCCGCGAGTGGCACCCACACTTATCCTACTATGTGAGCGAACCAACCAATCTAAAACCCCAACATATTGAACAAAATACAAAGCGGAAGACTTAAAACTCATTAACGAAAATCAATTAACATAACTCTAAATTTATACTCATCTCCCCAAAATCTGGAAGTCTCATCACAAGAAACATCTATCCTCAAGTTACTAATCTAGAAAGTATCTAGAAGCAAAATAAATAAAAGGGCTAGTCCATGCCGGAAGTTCAAGGCATCAAGACTTGAAGAGAAGATCCAGTCAAGCTAGAAGCATTAGCTCTACCCTGAAATCCGTGTAGTGAAGACTGGCTAGAATTGCTGTTGAGTTGAAGACGACGGTAACGTTTGCTGCATTCCCCAAATAAAAAGAAAGAAACAACAAGTAGGGGGTCAGTACAAAACACAAGTACTGAGTAGGTATCATCGGCCAACTCAAAATAGAAAACAGTATATATCAGTTCATATCATAAATCAACTACAATACTCAACATGTAGCAACAAGTACTATAATCATCAATAAGTACTACCAAGTTCATCCATGAGGACTCAAGCCTCAATACCACACTCATTTGGGAAATTAGGTTCATTACATTGAGTATATAAACATCTCTCAAGATTCATTATCTTTCTTCCTCTTGTGTCGGTACGTGACACTCCGATCCCCTAATACTATGTGTCGGTACGTGACACTCCGATCCCCTAATTCTACATGTCGGTTCGTGACACCCGATCCCCTAATACTATGTGTCGGTACGTGACACTCCGATCCCCTAATTCTACGTGTCGGTTCGTGACACCCGATCCCCTAATACTATGTGTCGGTACGTGACACTCCGATCCCCTACTTCTACGTGTCGGTTCGTGACACCCAATCCCTTAATACTATGTGTCAGAACGTGACACTCCGATCCACTAATTCTACGTGTCGGTTCGTGACACCCAATCCCCTAATACTATGTGTCGGTACGTGACACTCCGATCCCCTACTTCTACGTGTCGGTTCGTGACACCCGATCCCTTAATACTATGTGTCGGAACGTGACACTCCGATCCACTAACATCATTCTATCAATTCATCAAGCGTTCTCTTATACCAAGGCATCATCAATCTCATTACTTTAGTTCATCAAGCCTTCTTTTATACCAAGGCATCATCAATAACAAGGTGAATTATACCAAGGCATCATCAATAACAAGGTGAATTAGGGTTTCTTCAAGATTTTGGATTCAAAAGCTTCATTATGCTTATTTTATCACAATCACATAATCACATTCATGCAAGCATACAATTAAGCATATAGAAGGGTTTACAATACTACCAATACATATCATTCGCTATTAAGAGTTTACTACGAATAGTATCAAAAACCATAACCTACCTCCACCGAGGATTCGTGATCAAGCAAGCAATCTCTCAAAGCTTTTTGTTTCCTCTTCGTTTGTCTCTCTCTATCGATCGTTCCTCTCTCTCCTTGTTCTTTCTATTTTTCTTATTCAAAACCCTCTTTCTTTTACCCTAATTAGCATATAATTAAGTATAAAAGATGAGGAATTAACCCACTAATTAACTCAAGGTTATCTCCTTTACACCCCCAAGAATTTGAGTTATTAATATTAACCCACGAAATTCATAATTATAGCAGGAATAGTCCAAAATGCCCCTTTAAAACTTACCCAGAAATCCGACCCAGACTGGGATTACGCAACCTGTGACGGCCCGTCGTGCCTGCGACGGTCCGTCCTGCAGGTTCGTCACAACCTTCAGAGACTCAATTTCCTTGATGAGTCTGAGACGGTCCGTCGTGCCTACGACGGTCCGTCCTGCACTTCCGTCATGACGGACAGAGAATTGCTCCCAGTACCCAATTCTCAAGAGTTGAAGTGTTTTGAAACGGAACCTCACAACGGTCCGTCGTGTCTGTGACGGTCCGTCACAGAGTTCAGAGAGTCGATTTCAGCACTCAAATATAAGAATTCCAAGTGTTTTGGAACGAGACACCCTCGACGGTCCGTCGTGCCCATGACGGTCCGTCGTGGGATCCGTCGTCTCAGACAGTTTTTCCAGAAATAAAATCTGCTACTCAAAACGACTAAGCAGGTCGTTACAGAATGAACTACACAACATGCACAAAATGGTAATGGGTCAGAATGTTCATGAGAAATGTTTCAAAGAAAGATAAGGACTGTATTTAAAACATCTTTAAGATATTCACACAATCATCAATGGAATGAATCTCCTAAGCGAGGCGGATCCAAAAGTCAAGCTTCACAAGATACTTGAAGTCACAAACCAACCACCATTTAGAAAGATTAACAATACATTCTTTGTCTCAAAACAGATATAAAGCAGAATCGTGTAAGTAGTTTGTGAGAGACAAACGCCACGGGTAAGTTCTTAAATCCTTACTTCTGATACAATATGCACAATAAAATAATAATAACAATAACAAATCTAATTTTTTTCTCTTAATAGAATCTGGGGCATTTTATTTTATTTTTAGTTTGTTCAATGTACAAATAAAAATAAAATAAAATAATGTTGAATAATAATGATAATAATAATAATAATATAAGTGAAAATAATATATATATATATATATATATATATATATATATATATATATATATATATATATATATATATATATATATATATATCGTGTCTTCATAGGGCACAATAACCCCTGATTGCATGTAGGGCACAATAACCCCTATCTTATTTTTCAGGTCTTTATAGGGCACAATAACCACTGGTTGCATGTAGGACATAATAACTCGAATTTTCTTTTTTATGTCTTCATGAGGCACAATAACCCCTGATTTCATATAGGGCACAATAACCCCTATTTTATTTTCCATGACTTCACATGGCACAATAACCCCTATCATATTTTTCATGTCTACACAGGGCACGATAACCCCTGGTTGCACATAAGGCACAATAACCCCTATTCTATTTTTCATGACTTCACAGGGCACAATAACCCCTGGTTGCATATAGGGCACAATAACCCCTATCCTATTTTTCATGTCTTCACAGGGCACGATAACCTCTGGTTGCATATAGGGCACAATAATCCCTATTTTATTCTTCATGTCTTCACATGACACAATAACCCCTGGTTGCATATAGGGAACAATAACCCTTATTTCATTCTTTATGTCTTCACGGGGCACAATAGGCACAATAACCCCTGGTTGTATAAAGGGCACAATAATCCCTATTTTATTTTTCATGACTTCACAGGGCACAATAACCCCTGGTTGCATATAAGGCACAATAACCCCTAACCTATTTTCATGTATTCACATGGCACAATAAACCCTGGTTGCATATAGGGCACAATAACCCCTATCTTATTTTTCATGTCTTCAAGGGTATAAGAACCCCCGGTAGCATTTTGGGCATAAAACTCCCTTTTGTTTTATTTTTACATTTTGTAATGGCTACAAAAACAATATTTTTCTTCTTAGTATAGACTTTTATAGCTTTCATCAATAACTCACAAAATTTTCCTAGTGCAAATTGGGCAGAAAATTTTATTTCGTTTTGTTTGTTTTATTTTATGGTGTGCAGATTTCTACGTAGTACACAAATTTGAAGTTCAAGAATAAAAGAATTCATCCTTTCAAGAAAACAAGTGTTCAAGAATATCATGTGGAAGAACGTCAACGACTGAAGTCAAGTCATAAAGTTTCAAGTCTTAAACTCAGATGTCCAGATCAAAGTTCAGAATCGATAAACCTACCAAAGAGGGTGAAACGATAACCGAAGATTCAAATTGAAAACTCAACACTATTGGAGTAGATAGGATTTTTTATCTTTCCTTTCTCTCCTTCTGTATTTTTCCTTTTTATGTAATAGCTGGAGCTATGAATCGGAACATCGACAAAACCTCACTCGACAACCTAGCTCATTTGAACCGCACATGACTCCTTATCATCAACTCAGGATAGATTAGTTTTGAAAAGTTAGGATGCTGACAAACCTCTTCTCTTTTACTTATTTTTCACATTTTGGGATAAATGTCTCAGTAAAAAAATAGTCACATTGTTCACATCTTGGCATGAAAACTCTTCAAGTTTTCAAGCAAAGAGGGGCACACTATGAACACCTAATGTTTTTACCAAAACATAAATATTTTACACAAATTTAAAAAGGGTTATATTTTAAATTAAAAAATAAAATAAAATATAAATTGTAAATTAATACAAATTATAAGATAATTTATAGTTTGATAATAATAATAAAATGATAAAAAAAAGTTGGGCATTTAAGTTATTTGTTAATTCTATCTAGTCTAAAAATAATAATAACATTAAAAATATTATGAAAAAGTATAGAAAAAGAAAAGAAAAGAGGAGTCCTAAAATATTTCAAATTTGTTTTACCTTATCCTAATTACTCTCAACTTAAGGGGGGCAGCGGAATCGGGATTTACCGGTTCCCGGTCCGGTCCGTCCCGGTCCGGTTCGGTACCGGTTAGTTCCGGTATAGACCGGTTCGGTCCGGTTCCGGGACAGGTACCGAACCGGAAACCGGGATTTACCGGTCTGTTACCGGTCCGGTCCGGTTAATTATTATTTTTATTTTTATTTTTTTTTAAATTTTGGCCGTTTATAGCCGTTGGATAACGGTTAGTGGGCACCCCCAATGGCTATTTTATCCCAAAACCAGCCAATTAAACCCCCTACCCCCTCCTAACTTTTTTAATACCCTAAAGTCTTAAATACTACACTTTAACCCATTTTTTTACTTATAAATACTCCTAAAATTCATTATTTTATCACAAACTCATCTACTCATCTTCTATTCTCTCAACTCTCTACTCTCTAATCTCTAATTCTCTAATATATAATATCTTAAATTCCGGTGTTGCCTTATTTGGTCTTTGAAAATTGGATTTGGAGCTTCAAAATTCAACTTTCAACTTTCCACGTTCGGCTTTCGGCGGTCATAAACGTCTACTTTTTTAAGTAGACATTCGGTACATTCGTTCCAACTTTTAGTTTACATTACATTTATATTTAAATAATTATTTGTTTTTTTTGTGATTTATTATTTGCATTACATTTTTTGTATTATTTTGTGATTTATTATTTACATTTTAATATTTTAATATGGATTCCGGTAAAAATATTGTTCAAAAAGGAAAGGGTAAAAAAAGTGCATTTGAGCGTGTAAAAAATATGTGTAACTTTACATCATCCGATAATGCAAAAATCGGTAGTTCTTCTAAATCAAAAACTAAAAAATTTACTATATTAAGAATAAATACGGATGATTATACACATGTTGATGATACTGTTTTTAATATTGATAGTAATTCAGGACTAGATCCTTATCATGAACATTTACAACGTCGCTTTGGTAATTTTGATGAGGATTTGCCTAGTGATAATGATAATGAAAATGATATTGATAATTATACTGATACGCCTTCTTTTGATGATGGTGATGATGAAATTGAGCCACCTACGACTACTAATACTCCCAGTCCCGCTCCCTTTCGTTGTCCTGCCCCTGTTCCCCCCGTACATCCTAGGCCTAAGGTAGAACGTGCTAAAAAATCGGTTGTTTCGCAATTTATGACACAAAATGAAGATAAAACCCAAGTTATTTGTAACAAATGTAAACATAGATTAAATCATAAAACTGTTGGTAAATCTGGCGGGACGGGACATTTGAGTAGTCATTTAATGTCTTGTTGTAAAAATGAATTTTTGCATGCTAAAGCGGTAGCGGAAGCTAAAAAAAATGGTACCCCTCTTCCTGAAAATGTTGGAGTAGGCGGCTCTAACATGGTACAAACACAATTAAATCCGTCTAATGTTTCTGGCTCTAGTTTACCACTTTTATATAGTAGAGAAAAAGATCTTGAAGAATTTGCTAAAATGATATGTGTTATGGGCTTACCATTTAGTTTTGCTGAAAATCCCGGTTTTATACATTATATTCAAATTGTATATAATCCAAATTTTAAAGGTTTTGCTAGAAATACAATAAAAAAGGCTGTATTTGATTATCATGCACAACATTTTCAATATCTTCGTTGTTTATTTTATTATAATATTTGTAAAATAGCTATTACTTTTGATATGGGTCGTAGTGTAAACGGTAATGATTATTTGACTGTTACTGCACATTGGATTGATGAAAATTGGTATATGCAAAAAAGAATTTTAGGTTATAAATGTTGTCAAATGCAAAAAACCGGTAGTTATATTGCTCAAACTATTTTAGATATTTTACAAAGTTATGGAATATGTGATAAAATAAGTAGTATAACATTAGATAATGCTTCAAGTAATAATGTTGCTGTTGAATATTTAAAACCTACTCTTTGTCTTTTTTTTGGTGATAATTATCATATTAGGTGTACTGCACATATATATAATTTGATGGTTAGAGATGGTGTACAGATGTATGATAACGGATGTACAAAAGTTGAAAATGCATGTCATTTTATATTTAAATGTCAAGTTAAGTCTAGACGTAAAGATTTTCAAAATCGTTGTTTTGAAAATAACCTTCCACCTAGAAAAATTCCAAAAACAGTGGCTACTAGATGGAATACTTTATATGAAATGCTTGTAGTCGCTTATGAGTATAGGATACCTTCATAAATGGTTTGGAATGCTCATAATTCTGATATGACATATAGACTAGATGATAGTGATTGGCGTGATATAAATGAACTTATAGATTTTCTAAAAGTTTTTTACTTAACTACAAAAAGAATGTCCGTACTTTATAGTCCTTCAATTTGTACTGTTTTGCCTGATATTTGTAGAATTTCTTCTAAATTATATCAATATAAAAATAAACCAAGATTTCAATAAACCATTGAAAAAATGATTCTAAAATTTAAAAAATATTGTATTCCTATTCCTCAAATTTATTTAACCGCATGTCTTTTAAACCCTAATTATAAAGATATAGGTGCATAAAAAATGGTTGAAAAAATTTATTTTAACTTAGATATTAATGCTGTATTAGAAGAAATTCCTAGTTGTCAACTAGTTAAAGATAGCATAAAAATTGAAGCTAGAAAATTGTATGATTTATATAATGCTAATATAAATAATTCAAGTGATGAACCTTAAAGCTCTAGGAGTAGATTTGATGAAGATAATATTGATGATTATTTATATGATTATCTTGAACTTTCACACGATAATAGAAATGATTTTGATGCTTATGTTAATCAAAATACAGAACCTACTGAAGATATTCTCGCATGGTGGAGAATTCGCGGCAAAGGATTTCCGAAACTACAACCGATGGCTCGAGATATATTAGCTATGCAAGCATCGTCAGTAGCTTCAGAAGGCGTCTTTAGTGCAGCAAGGTTTCAACTTGGAGATCATAGACATTCACTAGCAGCCGACAGCTTGGAGATATCAGTATTATTTCGTGATTGAATTAATGCGGAGAGAAGAAATTTGGGTCGTGAACCACTACCGACCAAATTTCAAGATGACATTGATGAAGTAATGCAGGATTATAGTGACGACGGGATTGAAGCAATGGAAGATCTTTCTATTCAACCAATTCCCGATCATGTTACTAAAAAAATGTTGAATGATTTACGAAAGGATTTATATGGTGGCACCAACTATTAGTAAGAGTATGATAATTCGAGATTTAATTCAAACAGAACCCTTCCTAGAAGGTGGCTGTGTAGATTAAATCTTTTGATACTCTACTAATATTTTTGTAAATGTAATTGTAACATCAAATAAATATTAATAAAAATATACGCTATTCGCCTTAATTTGTTTTTTATTATTGTTGTATTAAATTAAATTTTTTAATTTTTAATTTTATAACTTTAACGTTTGAATTTAAAAAATTTTAACTTTAAAGTTTGAATTTAAAATTTTCAAACTTTAGAAGTTTGAATTTAAAATTTTCAAACTTTAAAATTTTGAATTTAAAATTTTCAAACTTTAAAAGTTTGAATTTAAAATTTTTTAACGTAAAAGTTTGAATTTAAAACTTTCAAACTTTAAAAGTTGAAATTAAAATTTTATAACTTTAAAGTTTAAATTTAAATTTTCAAACTTTAAAATTTGGAATTTAAATTTTTCAAACTTTAAAAGTTTGAATTAAAAAATTTTTAACTTTAAAAGTTTGAATTTAAAACTTTCAAACTTTAAAAGTTGAAATTAAAATTTTATAACTTTAAAGTTTAAATTTAAAATTTTCAAACTTTTAAACTTTAAAGTTTGAAATTTAAATTTTACAAACTATAAAGTTTGAAATTTAAAGTTTCAAACTTTAAAAATTTGAAATTTAAATTTTACAAACTATAAAGTTTGAAATTTAAAGTTTCAAACTTTAAAAATTTGAAATTTAAATTTTATAACTTTAAAGTTTGAAAATTTTAAAATTTTTAATTTTTAAAGTTTGAAATTTATTTTTTTATTTTTTTAAGTATTATAATTAAATTATATTGAATTAAATTAAATTAAATCAATATTTAAATAATTTAAATTAATATTTTAAAAAAACAAAAACTGGTCCATCCCGATTTACTGGTCCGGTCCGGTCCGGTACATTACTGGTTTCCTTCCGGACCGGGACGGAACAAATATTTTTTACCGGTTTACCGGTCCGTTCCGGTCCCGGTTCCAGAACGGGACCGGTTCGCGTAGTACCGGCTCCGTACCGGTTCCGGAACTTACCGGTCCGGTAATGCTGGTTCTGGTACCGCCGCCGGCCATACTCTCAACTTCCTAACTTATTTTCCTAAAAATTCTCCTCCCATCTAATTTTTTTTTATATTTTTTTAATTCTAATTTTTTCCTTTTGCGCGATTTTTTTTTAAAAAAATGACACTACACGTTTCTAGTCATCTTCTTATTTGTTTTGTTTTGTTAATTTATTGATTTGTTATTATTATTTATTTATTTATTTTATTTTATTTCCATTATCTCAAACTAAAAATTCTCAACTAAGGGTGTGTTTGGTATGGAGGAAAATGTTTTCCAAGAAAATGTTTTCCTCGAAAACAAGTAGATTTTGGACTTATTTTCTCATGTTTGGTTGGTGAGTAGAAAATACTTTCCGGAAATGATTTTTAGTGTTTGATTTATGAATGAAAAATATTTTTGAGAGACATCTTTTATTTTTACTAGAGTAAAAATAATTTTAGAAATTGAAAATATTTTTTTAAAAGAAAATTATATTTTTGGGTGGGGGGTGGGGGGGTAGGAGTGACAAAATAAAAAATTGGAGTTAATAGTATTTTTAAAAAATAAAACTAATTTTTTTTGGGGGGGGGGGGTTGGGGGTGTGGGGGGCTGGTAGGGGGGGGGGGGTAGGGGGGCAGGCCCGGGGGGAGGGGAGGAGTTTAAAAATAAAATTTTGAAGTTGAAAATATTTTAAAAAGCAAAATTAATTTTTTGGGGAGGGGGGGAGGGGGGGGGTTTGGCCGGTGGTGGGTGGGGGGAGGGGTCAGGGATCGGGTGAAAAAATAAAATGTTGAAATTGAAAATATTTTTTTAAAATTGATGTTTTTCCCAAAAAAAAAATGTAATTTGAAATTGGAGGAGGGTTTTGGAAAATGTTTTCCTTAATTTTTGAATGGAAGTCATTTTTTCTTAATTTTGAGGAAAATAAGTTGATTTGGAAAATATTTTCCAAACTTTTGTCTCAACCAAACATGAGAAAATTATTTTCCTTCATACCAAACACACTCTAAATTTTATTTCAAATTAAATCCTAATCCGACTCCACTACGTTTCTTTTAATTAGCACCAGACTCTCACCCAAAACTATTATAAAAACACACGTTCAGTAGAAAGAAAAATATATATACAGAAACTGGAATACACAGACTGAGATTGAAATACACAGAAAAAAAAAGCCAGAGCAAAAGGAAAAAAAAGAGTTTTTCTTTTGAGAATTAGATCTAGAGTTAGAGGTTTTTGTTTGTGGTTCCAAGTTCGTGGATCCTTAAAGTTGTTTTTGTGGTATCAATATTCACAGCGAGGTAACTCTTAATTCTTGCATGATTTAAATGGAATGCTTGTACGACATTCAATTTCAATGATATGAAGTTCTTTAAATTGCATGTTATTATTATTATGTAATATCAATTTGTGATGTATGTTGCGATTATTTTGAGAATTTATGAATGATTAGGAAAACATAATCAAAAGTGCTTCTTGCTAAGAGGAAAATAAAAAATAAAAGATGTATCATATATTTTTATTATTATTATTATTATTATTATTATTATTGTTATTGTTATTATTATTTTTTTATTTTATTTTATTATTATGATGAAAATAATTTGCCTTTAGAATAAACGTAAGATGGTTATCTCTTTAATTCAAATTATTGAGTTATATTATTAAGAGATTACATGAATATTATTTAGAAATTTTTAATAAAAAATAATAATAAATAAATCAGAAAATTAATTTAAAAGAAAAAACATAAGAAGAAAATAATAATAATAATAATAATAATAATAATAATAATAATAATAATAATAATAATAATAATAATAATAATTATAAAAGAATGAAACGTAAACAAAAAAAAGAATAATAAAAAATGATAAAAAACCAGAAGAGAGAATAAGGCGAAAAAAAATCAATTTTTTTTTAAAATATGATAAAACAGAACGAAAAAAATAATAATAAAGAAGAAAAACAAAGAAAGAAGGAAATAGCATGTAGCAAAAAATGTTTAAAAATATTAACAACAAAAGAATAAAGAAAAAATTAATTCATAAAGTGTAACCGAAACGAAAAATTTTAAACCAAACAAAATAAGAAGTACAAATCATAATAATAATAATTAAAAAAACATACATAAAAAAATATAGAAATAAGAGAAGATAAAGAAAAGGAGACAAAACGTAATTTTTTTTTTGATAAAAGTAAAAATAAAAGGAAGAACAGATCATTTTAAAAAAAGAGAAAAAAACAAAAAAGAAAACAAAAAAAAAAAACAATAGTAATTCCTTTAGAATTCCTGCAACATAATGAAATAAAATAATAATAATAAAATGGTAAAAAAATAACGTGAAAAACAGACAAAAGGAAAAAAAATAAAAGGGAAAATGTTTCTTAAAAGAGTTCTAATTACTTTAGAATTTTTGTAACAACTAAATATTTATATATATTCTATCCGTGATAACATAATAAAAACATAACAAATACATGTGAAAATAAATTTAAAAAAAAACAAACTAGGGACATTTCAAGATTTTTAAATATTCATCTCTTAACTTTATTTTATTATTGTGCTTGAATAAATGTATGTGCATATACATATTTTTTATTAATGCGTATATATATATATATATATATATATATATATATATATATATATATATATATATATATATATATATATATATATATATATATATTATATAAATAAATAAATAAGACAATTTTAAACAGGCTTAAAATAAATGAGAGAATAAAGTAAAAAAAAATTATTATTAATTTAAATAATATAATATTCAAAAAAATTAAGTTAAGTCATAGTAAAGTCAATAAAACGACCGTGCTAGAACCACGGGACTCGAGGGTGCCTAACACCTTTCTCTCGGTCAACAAAATTCCTTATAAAAAATTTCTAGTTCGCAGACCAATAAAAATAGAGTCAAATTTCCTTTTGATTAGGGATTTAAATAAGGTGACTTGGAACACCAAAACTAAATTCTAAGTGGTGACTCTGAATAATAAAATTATCCCTTTCAAAATGTCACTATAATTGGAAAAACTCTTTTTCTTTCAAAACTTAAATTTTTGAGAAAAAAAAGGGGGCGTGACAAGAAGTATATGAGGACTATGTATTCCCAAAGAGTTTAAAAATGTTTTCACATTTGAGAAAGAAAAGAAACATCAATTCCAAAAGAGAGCTTTTAAGCAAAGTTTTAAGTAATTATCTCAAATCAAAGAAAGAAGTTGTTTTTAAAAACATATGAGCTAACTATATTTTGGGAGTAGTATTGAGCACCGATATGGGGATATGAGTTTATATTAACTCAAGTCTCCATAAACCATGTTGCCATCTTGGGTATTAATGGGTCATACTTTTTAGATGATCACATAAGTTGAGCTAATGGATCCACTAAGTTAAGTGTTCTATATGATGACAAAGTATAGAACAATTCTGGCAGCGTGGGCTAGACGTTGTATCACCACTAGGATCATAGTGATGGTTGTCGGTTATAGAAACTCCCACATCGGTAATTGCATGATTCCTCAAGGGGTTCTGCTTAAAATGAATGGGGGTATGAGACTTCATTTATGCATTGCACAAGTGGACTTTGAGAGGGAGCATGGTATGTCTTTTATGATATTATAATTATGACTTGACATCATATTTTAAAACAGTTTTTCTTTATATTGTACTTGTTTTAAACTGCTTTATGTTGGAATGAGTCCAGTTAAGTATCAGGACTTGAGTAGTTCGAGTTGAATACCTTAAGTTGAGTATCTTGTGTTTATTTGTGCTTCATTGAGTCGTGTATCATATCTTTGCAGTTGAGTATCTAATCTTTGAGTTGAATATCTAATCCCCGAATTGAGTATCTAATGAGCATGTAAGGGGAATTCTAAAGCATAACATAAGCTTGAACTTCATAAAAATGGAAACATACTTCTTTTCAGACTTACTCAACTCAAGGAATGCTCAAGGATAAGATACTCAACTCAGAGATTAGATACTCAACACAAATATTAGATACTAAACTTCAAAGATATGATACTCGACTCAATGAAACACAAATAAACTCAAGATACTCAACTCGAAATACTCAACTCCTATACTTAACTGAACTCATTTCGATATAAAGCAGTTTAAAACAAGTGCAATATAAAGAAAGACTGTTTAAAAACTTGTTGTCAACTCATAATCGTAATATCATAAAAAAAAATACCATCCTCCCTCTCAAAGTCTACCTGTCCAATGCATGAATGAAGTCTCATACTCCCATTCGCACTAAGCAGAACCCATTGAAGAACAATACAATTACTGTTGTGGGAGTTTTGTTTCTAACCGATAACCACCACTATGAGCCTAAGTGGTGATATAGTGTCTTGCCCACGCTGCCAGACCTATCATATACTTTGTCGTAATATAGAACGCTTAACTTAGTGGATTCACTAGCTTAACTTAAGTAATCATCTAAAAAGTATGACCCTTTGATACCCATGATGGCTACATGGTTTATGGAGACTTGAGTTAATATGAACTTGTATCTCTATATCGGTGATCAATACTACTCTCAAAAATATAGTTAGCTCATATGTTTTTAAAATAACTTCTTTCTTTGGTTTAAGATAATTATTCAAAACTTAGCTTAAAATCTCTCTTTTGGAATCGATGTTCCCTTTCTTTCTCAAATGTGAAAACATTTTATTAACTCGTTGGGAATACATAGTCCCCATATACTTCTTTGAATATTTCAATCTTTACTCATTACTCAACTTGAACTTTAAAACAAAGTGAAAATGTTTGTGAAAGACTTTTGAAAACTTTATAAACTTTACTTTGACTTGCTTTTAACTTCTACACTTAATCTTAAATTTCATTGAATTGAATTATGGATTCAAGGTTCGTGATCTTATGTTTATGGATAATTTCATGATGTTCAACTTGAAGGGTTTATGCAGAATTATGAGCATAAACTACTCAACTCAAGGACTCAACGACACTTCTCATCTCAAGATTGTTCGACTTATAGGGTTCATGCGGAATTGTGGGCATGAACAATTCAACTCATGGACTCCATGTGTAACACGTTATAGTCCCATGGTTAGAAACATAAACTCAAATATGTTAAAAACTTAATACTGATGACCTAGAACTTGTAGATTCTACTCCTCTCACATATACTCAATTTTTGGAGTCCATGCGTAATTTATGGGCATGAATGACTCGACTCGAAGGTCTACATACTACATGGACCTCATGTATACGACTCTTCTCATTTCCTTACTTAATTTATCAAAACTTAGTTCAAGTTGATTGTTGATCTCAAGGATTCACAATTGAACTCAAATACTTTCTTGAACTCTACTCTTAACTCTCTCCTATTATGAATTTAAGAGTTATGGTTCATGGTATAAAGGATCTCAATAACAATATAGAAATTCGATAATTAGGAATAGAACTTTTAATACAAATATGAAATAAAAAAATCAAAATCAACTTATCTTAACAATAGTCAAATCGGGGTAGAATCCTAGATTATTCTTTTATTGATCTGAAAGTAGATGTAGGGCGTTAGGACGACCTAGTCCAACACTATGATAGACTTACACACCTAGAAGAACAAGATTCTTGAAGAATCCTAAAAAATATTAAGAATTTTGAAGAAGAACTTGATTTGAAGCCTTGAAACCCTAGCTTGAAGGTAAACAATCAAGAAAACCTTTCTTGAGATTCTTGAATTAGTTTCTTGAAATCTCTATGATCAAAGATTATGATTTCCATTAGCGAACATGAATATATGATTGTTTTTAGTCTTTTTTTAGTCAAGAAATTCTTTTATGGTTTTCTTAGAGGTAAAAAGACAAAAACAACTATTTTTAATATTTTCCGGTCGGTTAATTCGTAACAACACTGTATAGGTTACTAAAATCGTCATAACTTTTTACTCAGAAATTGGATTGACGCGAAATTAGTGGAGTTGGAAAGTAGATTCAATTACCTTTAACTTAATAGGTTATGGCTCACGTGAATCTTAATATTCTAAGAGATATGGTCGTTTAAAGTTGATCCAAGTAGAATCTTATATCAAAACTTAATGAAACTTCAAGAACACTTATCAAGAACTCATCAACAACTTAAATCTTTAAATTTCAAGAACTAAATTACGCTGAATAAATCATGATTGGCGTGTGGGTGAACAAACCACACACTATGGAAGCTTACATATCTCTTAGGGATTAAATCCATGGTGAAATTCTTCAACAAGACGCAAGAATCTCGACGAACGTTTGATCCTCTCCTCTTTTCTCTTTTTTTGTCTACTCTTTTCTCTCTTTGAACTCTCAACTGAAACCCTAGGCTTATATTAGGGTCATACTGAACCTAAGTATTAGACATTAAAACCTTTCTAAAAATGAATTAAATCTGATTTGGTAAGAAAAATACTAAAATATCCCTTACTATTTCGAAAAACTTTCCATAACTGTGCAGCCTAACTTCAAAAGGTCATATCTCACTCATGTGAACTCAAAACCTTGCAAACTCGGTGGTATTGGAAAGATAATTGAAAGATATTTTCTAAGATACCTTGTAGCACACATAACTCATCATGTACTAGGAGTTATTATCATTTGAAGTTGACCCAATACTCATACTTAGCTTAACTCTCCAAATTTCAGATTTTTGTCTTTTTCCAATTTAGTTCTTTTAAAACTCAAGGTGATACATCTAGGGAACTTAACACTCAAGAAATTTTAATTCCTTGGTAAAATATCACTATATATATATATATATATATATATATATATATATATATATATATATATATATATATATATATATATATATATATATATATATATATATATATATATATATATATATATATATATATATATGATGCTTAAAATTGGAACTTTAATTTAACTCAAAAATGACAAAGAAGACGAAAAAATAAGGGAAAATACATAAATTTACTTCTAAACTTGTCTCAAAATATCGTTATACTCTGAAATTATCATGTTGACCTATTACACACTTGTATTACTAAAAAGTGAATTGATTTACCCTTGAGATGTATAACAACACTCTCACATTGGGAGGTGTATCATACTTGCGTCACATCAAGCCATGTCACAGTCATGTCAGATTACTAAATCGATTCTCCATGACATTCAATTATTTCTTCTTCGAAGAACACCACCACGCAACCATTATCATTGTGATCGTATTAGTACGAAATTGATATATTTCACGATAAAATCAAAATAGTCTTCACAAATATTACCACCTACAATCAAATCAACCATCGGAATTACACTATCTCCTCACCCCACAAAAATTATTAAGATCCACCACAAAATTCAACACCCATAACGAAAATCATCACCAAAATCATATCATCACCATCAAAAGGTATGAATCTGCCATCAAATATCACCACCACCATTGTCAATATCGATTTTTCTTCTTCGCTACCTTCAATTCCCAATTCTTTAAAACCCACCACAAATCACTAATATATCCATCATTATATTTTATATTTTTTAAAATCGACCATTGATTTTCTAAGCCACCAACATAACCGAAGAGAAATATCGACTATAATGTAAATCGTTAAACATATAAAATTTAAAATTGGGTATGATTAGGAGGATGGGGAGAGGATTTTTGTGGAGATGGGGGTGGAGTGGGGTGGGGTGGATGAAATCTGGTATGGTCTATGAAACTCAGTCTGAATTGGCAAGTTTCAGTACTTTGATTTATGGACCAATGTCCCGTAAAGGGTTTTACGAGTTGTAGCCTTGACCTTTAAATCTCAAACAAACTTGACAGTTTCTGAAGTGGGTATACGTTTCTATCTAAGGTCTGTAATTCCTTTTACGACCCATAAATGGTGTCCGTAAACAGAGAAAATTCTGTAGATTTGGATTTCTGAGCTCTCAAGGTCTGATGTAGACATAAAATTGTTTGAGGTGTTACAAAAAGAATTGAAATCGATATGTGAATGAAATTTTGTATGAAATGTGGTATATATTGTTATTGAGATATGTGTGAATCGTGATCACAATTTGTATAAATTCTATATAATTAGTCTTAAAAATATTAAAACAGATATGCATGTCTACGAAAGATTGAAATCTAGATGCTTTTAGTTACAAAATTTATCATCACCAATGTTTTATGCTTAAAATTTTTGAAAACCTAATTTTAAGTGAATCGACCAAAAAAAGCTAAAAGAACAAGGAGAAGTATCAAAAAATTGATTGTGTATGAATTTAGAATGAGAGATCTATATTATTTAGAACGGATTTTTAGAGAAAAAATGAAAATAATTAAGAAATAATATATCTTATTTTAATTTTTTGACGGGGAAAGAACGTAAGGGAATACAAGTTCTTGGTACCAAAATTATTTTGTTCTCTGTAGCAATGTTTTTCTGGTTACTGATTGGTAACTAAACAATTTTCATACTCTTGTGTTATGAGTAAACTGATTTTGAAATACAATTATTTTGATCTTGGGGCTCGAAATTGACTCTTTGGGCCAAGATGAAAGTACAGAAATGTGGCTCGTATAGTCATGTAGATTTGACCTAATTAATATATTCATTGATTTTACTCACCGACATAATTAATTTTGGTAGATCTATTGGATTTTTGTTGAAAATCCTACTTATATTTCATACGAATCTCCGTTTGTCCTCCCTTGGAAAAATGTGTGTTCTTTGTAGTGTTTATACAGGGGTGGAAGCACCCTTGTCCAAGGGGTGTCAAACGACACCTCTTCGCTAAAAAATTGCATTGTATATATAGAGGAAACATTTTGGTTCAATAAATATGTATATATACAAGTATTCACACCTCGTGACACAAGCTAAAGGCTAAGTGTGTTCTAGCTATACCACTCTCGTAATTCTTTTTATTACAATCATTGACGCTCCTAAATGAAAATTCTGGTTAATATGTTACTCCTAATTTAAACCATAATGAGTGTTGAATGTCCCACATATCGAGCACTAGCTATGTTTTCCATAAAATTTACCTTTTCTTTACTCTTATCAAACGAAGTCTCCTTATTTTGTCTTATTTTCATCTTTCTTTTTTGGTATAAATGTATCCTTATGATTTTATACATCTTACTTTATATGCATTATGCATACTTAAGAAAATTTGTCATTTTATGTGATGTTATTGTTTTGTGAGTCAAGAAAATTATTGATTATAATTTTTTTTAGATTTTTTAAAGTACTTTGGACCATTAACTATTTTGTCGGTTATAACACTTTTCCTGTAGTTTTAAAATATAATTCTTTTTTTAGTCAAATAATTTAATAATTATTATTTCACTTAAAACTATTTTGAACCATTAACTATTTTGTCACTTTATAGTACTCTTCTTAAGTTTTAAAATATAAAAAACTTATATTAATTTTCTAAAAGAATCCATACCCAAATTAAAAATAAATTTTTAAGTGTTTTGATCCTAATACTTGTCTCAACCCAAAATCACTAAATTAATGATGCATCTAATCCATCCTTTTGATAGGTAAGCCAAATTTGTCTTAATCAGGCGAACTGAAATAAATGGAAGAAATAAGTCATAATATAACTTCTTCATAAAGATAGAAATATGCAAGACACCAAAACGGAACTTCAAAATTCATTGTCACATGAACAAAGCGACTAGGATGCAAATACAACAGTTCAAGTATGAAAACACTAAACAGAAGTAGTATATATATAGGGAATCTTAGCGCAAGAGAATTTCCATGTAGCTCACACAACACCCAAAATAATTGCATTGTGTCACTATAAATACTTGAGCAAGATGTAGCAAAAGGATCATTTAATTGATAATTCATAAACTGATAAAAATACACTAATTAAATAATAGAGTCTATCAGAGAGTCCCTAAACCTATAACCTAGGAATATGAAACACTACAAAAAAAACAGTGTTTATCGACGGACACAATCCGTCACTATATAATGAAAATCCGTCAATAATCATGATTAGTGATGGATTAGCAATGGATTATTGATTATTGCTATTTTGCTCGTTAGTAAGCTCTTAGTGACGAAAAATGAGTTTCGTCACAAGTTTAGCGATGTCATAGTGACGAAATATTTCCGTCGCCACTTGTTAGCGACATACTTAATCGTCATTATATTTATATAATTTTGTTGCTAATATCATAATTATATGACGAAAATATGAGTTTTGTCACAAGTTTAGCGACGTCATAGTGGCAAAACATTTGCATTGCCACATGTTAGCGATGGACTGATTCGTCATTATATTTATACAGTTTTGTTGCTAATTTCATAATTCATTTCGTCATTTTAGATAAAGCAGGTGCAAGCATCAATTACTCCATCCGGCAATCCATCGATTGTGACACTCATAGTGCCTCCTTCTACTAATGTGGATGAGGTTGATACCACAATTGCAAGTGACGATCGTATCCATTAGTCTCCCACAACTTCAGTTTTTGATAATGTCATATCTTTTGGAAACTACAAATTGCATAGTAACATTTTGATGAACGTAGGTTCATTTAAGAGTACTTGATGTTTAATTTGGGTTTTGGAGTTTTCTATTTATATATTATGAATCGTCTATGAGTATTATATTATATGAATGTTTGTTAATTTTGGAGTATTGAGTAATTTTTAATTTATTTTATTTGAGTAGTGCATATTTAGCGACTATTTGGTCATTGCTATGAAAAGAATGTTGGCAACGGATCAACGACGAATTTTAGAAGGCCTCACCGTGAGGTTGTGATCATGGACCCCTTTATATCCGACCATACTCCTTTGTACACCAACCTTGCACAATAAATAGGCCACATCGATCCAAACCTTATAGGACTAAAAACCACCTTTCTAAACATAAATACTTTCTCTAGATAGTTAGTGTTGCATGGGATATAGAAATGCAAGGTCAACCTGTGATCAGAGTAGGGTCAAAGTTGAAATCTGTCAAGGATTCCATGAAGATCATGCAATCTAAATGGTATTCAAATGAGGGATAAAATATGAAGCTAGTGAGGAAACAACTTATGGAGATAATAACATATGAGAAGGCCTAACCAATTGTCCGAGTTATTTGAAAACGAAAAATAATGCAAAGAAGCACTGAAAAATAAGTAAATATTGAAGAGAGTATACTAGAACAAAATTCTAGAGTGCAATGCCTGAGGTTGGGTGAATCTAACTCTTGAAGTTTTATTATTAGGAGTACTTCTATGAAACACTTATATTCTCAAAGTATGCAATAAATGATACACCAAGCTATGAAGAGATAAAACCTATAAGAATATATGATCTCATAAAAAATTTCACAAAACAGATAAGAAACTAACAACAAAGTTCTCAAAGCAAAAAAGTAAATGAAACTATATTTGGTAGCATCTTGTTACCACCTCTCTTCCTCCTTCCATCTGTGAAACTGAGGCGGTTTCAGGTGGTTTAGAAGAAGATCCTACTAATTCCAAACTCTATGGCACGACTTAGAGAATGAAGAAGTGAGATTTCCTAAACATCCAATAGTGTCCTATTCATAAATGTGGCACGCTTCACATTCAAGACTCTACTAGACGTGGTTTGAGACAATCCTATTGCTATTCTAAACATTGTGCTCTAATACCAAGTTTTTCACAACCCAAGGATACTCCCTAGGTGTAACATGGCGTACTTGATCCCGAAGGGGTATCATACAAGCCCTTAGCATATCATAACATTAGATAATAGAAAAGTAAGAAAATTTTAGAAATTTTTTCCATACAGTCGAAGTCTTTTAATAAAATAAAGTTGAAGTTTTTTACTACAATTTTGTCTAAAACCATCTAATACAACTTTGGAATACAACTCTTGGGACATAACCCATACAATAGTCTCAACATGGAAATAAAAGACATAAAGGAAATAGTGAATTTTGTGCTCGAAGCTATAAAGAATCACCGAATTTCCATTCCTATGCTCCTTAGAAACCTAGCCTCAAGTGTGGAATCAAATCTATGAACCCTACATTTGATGAGGATGTAGGAAAAGTATGCATTAGTACAAAATGTACTAATACATATATGATATTTGTTTTTTTTCTTGTGATGGGATTTTCACCACATCATTTGGTTCACATGAAGTTCCGTCATTTTCCTTGACAGGCTGCATACACATAATTGATTCTCATAATAAAAGGTGAGGGTGGCGTACTACATGTTCTTAAATATAGAGTAAAACATGGAGAAAAAAACATTTACTCCATGAACACTTTAAGATCTAGAAGATACACCAATCCCAACATTATCATCAATGGTAAATGTAGTTGCACCAGGTACAACAACTTCCATGTTTACCCGGGTTCACAAATTTTTGTATAATAGCATAATATTTTTATGTTAAATAGGTGTTTTAGGGTATGCCTCTACCACCACTAATTTTCCTCCTTATTCAGTATAACATACGTCATCCACAAAGAAAATAAAAAACTAATATAAGCTTGAAAGATGTAAGATTTCTAATTAATTATCATTGATGTCTTTTTTCTGTTCTTTTTCAAGTATTGTCTTCTCAATAGAGCCATGTTGGTATTTTTTCTTTTTCCCTTCATCGTCTACATCAGATTTTCGCTCTACTTCATCTTCTTACGTTCCTCCTTTTCTTTATTCTCCCCTCAGTTTCATGCGAAAGATACTAGAGAATTATAAAAAAAAACAAGTTCATTGAATTATGTATCCAAATTTATAAATTTAGATATATAATTCGATAGACTTAGTTTTTGTGTAAGTCTACAATATTTTTGGCATGAAAATGGAATGAAAAAGAAAGAAAAGGACCATAAGAAGATGAAACAGAATTAAACATTTGATGTAGATAATGATGGGAAAAAGGGAAAGGTTTACAACTCTGTTGAGAAGACAATACTTGACAAATAGAAAAAGAAATCAATGGTAATGAATTTGAAACTATGCATCTTACATGCTTATATTAGTTTTTGATTTTTCTTTGTTAGACTTATGTTATTATTGAATGAGAAGGAAAATAAAAGAGGTGGTATAATCATTAAAACGCCTACTTAACATAAATATATTGTGTTATTTTACAAAATTTGGGGAATTCCAAGTAAAGATGAAAGTTGCTAAGCTTGGAACTACATATAACATTGACGGCAATGCTGGGATTGGTGTATCTTATGGACCTAATAGTGACCATGAAGTAAGTGTATTTTTCTCCCTCTTTTTTTCTATATTAAGTAACCTGCATATACTTTGCATTTCATGTCACCCTCAACTTTTACTATGTGGATCAATTATGTGCGTGTAGCTTGCCAAGGAAGATGATTGGACCTTTTTGTCAACCAAAAGATGTCGTGAAAATTCTATCACAAGCAAAACAACAAAATATATTATGATAAAACTTAAGTTTTAACTACCTCCCGTTACATTATTCTTGTAGCGAGTTCTTAGCAGGTCGTTCGTGAATCCTGTAGATGAAAATGTTGGAACTTCTCATCAGTAAAATGATATCCTATTCAAAGTGACAATGATGTCATAAACTAAAAGAAATATTCTAGCTTAATTAAAAGTTTGAGGTATGTTACTGATTGTACTAGGCTTGATATTGCATATTTAGTAGGAGTATTTAGCAGGTTCAGAAGAAAGCCAAGTAATAAACATTGACATGTTATAACAAGAGTTATGAGATATTTAATTGAGATAAAAAACTTGTGATTTGTTCAATAAAATATATCATGTTGTACTTGAAGATTTTTCTTATGCAAATTGGTACACTTTATCAGGTGATTCCTGTTCTAGCCAAGTTACATTTTTACTTTGGGTGGTGGTGCTATTTGTTGGAAATAAAAATAAAATAGTTGTAACGGCCTGTATTTTTGTATGTGGTAGTTCTATTCATGTTATACTTGGCATAGACTTATAGTGTAGGTGAGGGATCATGTTTCTTATGTGATTAGTGTTGGTTTAAACTAGCTTGGAAGGTGATGTAATGCCTTGCACGTTTTAGCATATGTATTGCAAGTTAACTCAGATGGAAAGTATTTAAGTAATTGTAGTAAGATGGTAATTGAGCTAGCAGCTGCATCACCTACTTGATCTATATTATAGTTAAAGGGCCCAAGTTTGATTGACCAGATTTAGGCTTATATTTAGGGGCTCATTTGAAGCCCAAACCTATTAAAGAAAATTGTAAATGAAAGAAGGCCCAGCAGCCAAATCTGCCAATTGGCCCATTATGGATAAAGCCCAAGTGAAACTAGGTAAGTGCATGACCTCCTAAGATTTGTTTTACCATGTTATTGGGCCAAGTGTGTACCACCTACTTGCATTAATCTGTCCCAAGTGGAATAAAAGAACAAAGGGAAAATGGACAGCCAAGGTCCAATAATATTAAGTCCAAAAAGGCCCAAGTTAAAAGGACAAGCAGGTGGGGCACCTACTTGACATTATATGGCCCAAAATTGGTCAAGAGTGTCGGCCATAACACCTCTTTTTTCAAAGGATAAGGATCAAGTCTTATTCTCCATTTTGAACTTGCAAAAGTTTCAGATTTCCTAGTTCTTTCTTGGTCTCTCTTGGCTTCAATTAGCATCCCTAAGACACCTTAGAGTTCTTGAGTGCTGGCTAATTTTTCAAGTAAGAGTTTGAAGAAGAGTTTGAATTCTTGAAGTACAAGTGTAGAGGATAAATTTTCAGAATTAAGGTAAGACTTCAACCCATTTGTTTTCCTCTCTTTGATAATGTTTGGAGTGGAGAATTTTGTATATGTTTATCAAGAATTCATGGATTGTGATAAATCTTTGAGTCAATATTCTCCTATTATGCTGAAAGATTTGAGATTGATAGTGGCTGCCTTATGAATATTGTTGTTGAGGGCTGTTTGGGTAGCTTGGGAGATGATGTATGAAGTTGTATTAATGTGTAGAGGAAGGGTGTGGTGGTTCACCATTTATGTAAGGGTTGTTTGGGCCTGATTTCCATCAAATATTTTAGCTACTGATTTGGAGGACCTTATTGTGATTAGCTGCTGATGTTAGCTTAATCATGACTTATGTTGTAGATTAGCACCCAATAAGGAAGGCTGAATCGTGATAGTGGTATTGGTCAGAAAAATAAGGTATGTAAGGCTATTCGATTTTATATCCTTTTGGCATGAAATCTGCCATCTGCAATTAATATCAATGAAGTGATTCCCATAAGTTCTATTTCTAGAAAAGGAAGCATATTGGCAGCGTACTATCTCCAAATAGCTAACAATATTTCTTTCCCCATTCTAAGCACATGGAACTACTTCATTATATGTTCACTACTCTATACTTGTGTAATTTCCCCTTGTGCTGTTATAGAAATGGTATTTGCAAAAGAAAGTTTGATGAATCCTTCTCCTAAGCCAATTGAAGTCAATTGTGCCATTAAGGTCTTAAAGTAAGGTGTTGATGTTTCATAGCTCCTTATGTCATTGTTACTGCCT
This sequence comes from Solanum sitiens, assembly GCA_016801875.1. NCBI lineage: Eukaryota > Viridiplantae > Streptophyta > Magnoliopsida > Solanales > Solanaceae > Solanum > Solanum sitiens. The sequence continues at coordinate 1,367,701 of JABWTJ010000076.1, read as the reverse complement.
CAAAGTATTATTTTCATGTATTCCACTACTGTTCCATATTTTCATATCTCCAAGATGATTATGATCACAAAATCAACATCCCAAAAGTGTTATGAACTGATTAACAACAATCTCAAAGATTAAAGAATCTAAGTGAAGAAATCTATATAATTAAGGGTGGCAGCTCAGGGGCGAAAGCCTAGCATGGGCCGATCCCTATTGGTATAGAAGGGTGGCAGCTCAGGGGCGAAAGCCTAGCATGGGCCGATCCCAAGTTGTGTAATTATGAGGACCGCATCCCAGGGGTTAATACGCCTAGCATGGGTCATCCTCTTCTACCACTGATCAGCTGGTCACTTGTATCACATGCCCAACAAAGATTATAACATACAAAGAAGGTAAAGAAAAGAATGTAGCTTACTTGATTCCACAAGAGTAAGCAAAGGTGGTCTTCTCTCCTAATCTATGCACTCATATGTTGCTACTTGATTTCATTTGTGCCTTGTATTACATATACTTTTTGCCTTACATATTCAGTACATTTTTTGTACTGACGTCCCGTATTGGGGACGCTGCATTTCATGCTGCAGGCTCAGGTACTCCAGCTAGTAGACCTCCTCAGTAGGAGCACTCAAACTTCTGCTACTTTTGGTGAGCTCCAAGTTGATTCGGAGCTTTATTAAGTCCTTGGTAAATTCGTTTGGTATTGTATCGTAGATAAGGGTAAGGCGGGGTCTGTCCCGACCTACTCTAGTCTTCTATCTTTTAGAGGCTTTGTAGACGTATGTACATGGTTCAGTTGTGTCTTAAGGAGTTGTGGCCTAAACGGCCAAGTCTTGTATATAACTTTTGGATCTACTTACGTTGGTTTGTATCGCTGCATCCAAAGTTAACTTGTCTCAATTGTTATAGTATATGCTCAGTAAGAACAGGTTGTAGGTTGGTTCTCTCGGGCCTTTAGGGCATCGGGTGCCTGTCCGTCTTAATGGGTTTTGAGGCGTGACAAAAGTGGTATCAGAGCAGGTCATCCTAGGGAGTCTACAAAGCCGTGTCTGTGTAGAGTCTTGCTTATGGATGTGTTGTGCACCACATTTATAAACAGGAGGCTACGGGACATATAGGAGTTGTCTCATTTCTTTCATTTCTTAGATCGTGCGATAGAACTTGTGTTGTAGGTGAATCATATCTAATTCCTCAATTGTTTTATTATAGCAAAGATGCCGATTACGAGAAGGAGTAAAAGTACTGGTAAACGAGTAGAAGTGGCTGCCCAAGAAGGGACCAGCCAACCACCACCAAGTCAAGCTGTTCAAAGTGGGGCTCAAGATGAGTCTCTATCGCAGACTTCCTCGACGCCTCCATCTCCTGAAGAAATAAGGAGGGAAGATGAACCTCAGGAACCCCCTATTAATGCTACCGAGCAAGATTTGAGGAATGCAGTCCAATTATTGACTCGTATAGTTGCTGGTCATGGCCAAAGGCAAGAAGGTCCAGTTGCAGGTACTAGTGGTGTAGTTAGATCAGCTGGAACACGGATACGTGATTTTCTTAACTTGGACCCTCCATCATTTACCGGGTCAGATCCTAATGAAGATCCCCAAGACTTTATAGATCAAATCCAACGCACTTTGGATATTATGCATGTAAGTGGTAAAGAAGCACTTGAGCTAGCTGCATACAGATTAAAGGGTGTGGCTATATTGTGGTATGAAGCTTGGAAGCAATCTAGGGGAATAAATGCACCTTCAGCTATGTGGAAAGAGTTTAAAAAGGCATTCCTTGATCATTATCTGCCATTGGAGATCCGAGAGGCCCGTGCGGATCAGTTCTTAAATCTCCACCAAGGAAATATGAGTGTGAGGGAGTATAGTCTCAAATTTAATTCCTTGGCCAGGTATGCTCCTAATGTAGTAGCTACTATGGAGGATAGAGTTCATCGTTTTGTGGACAGGTTAGATTCATATCTGGTTAGAGACTGTACAATTGCTTCATTAAATAAAGATATGGATATAGCAAGGATGCAGGCTTTTGCACAAAAATTGGAGGATCAAAGGCAAAGAAGAAGAACACAAGAGTTGGAAACAGGGCATTCTAAGAGGGCCAGATCAATGGGGCAGTTTACACCATCCCAAGGTGAGTTTAGGCCTCGGTTCTCTAACAGACCACCTAGGCCATCATCTTTCTACTCTACAGCTAGTGCTCCACCACGGTTCCAAGGGTTTAGAGGCAATCAGTTTGGGCAAAGAAGTGAAAGCCAAGGCAGTCATCAAGAGCAAGGAAGTACGAGCCAATCAAGGCCTCCACGACAGCCTTGTAAACAGTGTGGGAGGAATCATCTAGGTGCATGCAGGTTTGGGACGGATGTTTGTTTTTGGTGTGGCACACCAGGGCATATGATGAGAAACTGCCCTCATAGGGGAGTGGGTGGCGTTGTTCAACCAACTAGATCAGTTGTTGCGTCGACCTCATCAACCCCTTCTTTAGGTAGGGGACTACATATGCCTGCAGGTCGGGGTAGAGGAGCTAGGGGAGCAGCTAGTTCTAGTGGAGGTCAGAATCGCACATATGCACTAGGGGATCGACAAAATTTAGAAGCCTCGCCGGATGTGGTTACAGGTACATTGTCCATCTTTTCACATATTGTATATGCATTAATCGATCCGGGGTCTACACTATCATATGTTACACCATTGATTGCTGGAAAGTTCAAAAGAACACCAGAATTATTAGCGAAGCCATTTGAAGTGTCTACACCGATTGGTGAATCTATTATAGCTAGGAGAGTTTATCGTAATTGCATTGTAACTGTTTGTGATCGCGATACATTGGCTGACCTTGTTGAGCTAGACATGGTAGATTTTGATGTTATAATGGGTATGGATTGGTTAGCTTCTTGTTATGCCACGGTAGATTGCCGAACTAAGATAGTGCATTTCCAGTTTCCAAAAGAGGTAGTCCTCGAATGGAAAGGTAATATTGGGATGCCAAGAGGTAAATTTATTTCTTATCTTAAGGCAAAGAAGATGATTTCCAAAGGATACATATGCCATCTGGTTAGAGTGAAAAATGTAGATGTAGAGCCACCAACCCTTCAATCCATTCCGGTGGTAAATGAATTTCCAGATGTGTTTCCTGAAGATCTTCCAGGTTTGCCTCCAGAACGAGAAGTAGAGTTCGGTATTGATGTGCTTTCAGATACTCAACCTATCTCAATTCCTCCGTATAGAATGGCTCCGGCAGAATTACGAGAGTTGAAGGAGCAGTTAAAAGACTTATTACAGAAAGGATTCATAAGGCCTAGTGTGTCGCCATGGGGAGCACCAGTTTTATTTGTACGCAAAAAGGATGGCTCATTAAGAATGTGTATCGACTACCGGCAGTTGAATAAGGTAACAATTAAGAACAAATATCCCCTCCCTAGAATTGATGATCTGTTTGATCAATTACAAGGTGCTAGGTGTTTTTCAAAGATCGACCTGAGGTCAGGTTATCACCAAGTGAGGGTCAAGGACAAAGATATACCCAAGACAGCTTTCCGAACACGGTATGGTCATTTTGAGTTCTTAGTCATGTCATTCGGGCTAACAAATGCACCAGCAGCTTTTATGGATTTGATGAATAGGGTGTTCAAGCCATTCTTAGATGTGTTTGTGATAGTGTTCATAGATGACATTTTGGTGTATTCAAGATCGGAAGAGGATCATGCTAATCACTTGCGGCAGGTTTTACATATTCTCCGTGATCGTAAATTGTATGCAAAGTTCTCTAAATGTGAGTTTTGGTTGAAATCTGTGGCATTCCTAGGTCATATCGTATCGAGGAAGGAATAAGGGTTGATAACCAGAAAATAGAAGCCGTGAAAAAATGGCCAAGACCTACAACGCCTACGGAGATCCGTAGTTTTCTTGGATTGGCAGGTTATTACAGAAGGTTTGTTGAAGGATTCTCTTCCATGGCTGCACCCTTAACAAAGCTAACACACAAAGGAACCAAGTTTCTGTGGAGCGATGAGTGTGAAAGAAGCTTCCAAGAGCTGAAGAGTAAATTAACTTCTACACCTGTGTTGGTACTTCCAGAAGGTACAGAAGGCTATGTAGTGTATTGTGATGCTTCGGGAGTGGGCTTAGGTTGTGTATTGATGCAGCATGGTAAAGTTATAGCTTATGGCTCAAGGCAGCTGCGGCCACATGAGAAAAATTATCCAACCCATGATCTAGAGCTAGCAGCAGTTGTGTTTGCTTTGAAGATATGGCGCCACTACTTGTATGGAGTTCATGTTGACATATACACTGATCACAAAAGCTTGCAATATATTTTTAAGCAAAAAGACTTAAATCTGAGGCAGCGAAGGTGGCTGGAGCTATTAAAAGATTATGACATTGACATCTTATATCATCCCGGTAAAGCTAATGTAGTAGCTGATGCTTTAAGCCGTAAAATAATGGCAACCACTTATGGGAAGTCTATGGAAAGACAAGGAATGACTAAGGATCTTTCCCAACTAGCTAACTTGGGCGTTCGCCTTCTTGAATCTCAAGACGAAGGGGTAATTGTGCAAAATGCGGCAGAATCCTCATTAATAGTGGAAGTGAAAGAGAAGCAGTACACTGATCCAATTCTTTTACAACTTAAAGAGAATGTACTACATGGTATGACAAAGGCGTTTGAGCTTAAGCAAGACGGAGTACTTCGATGTCAAAACAGATTGTGTGTACCTAATATAGATGAACTAAGAAAGAGGATCATGATGGAAGCACATAATTCAAGGTACTCTGTTCATCCGGGGTCAACTAAAATGTATCATGACTTGAAAGAAATGTATTGGTGGGGGAACATGAAGAAGAACATTGCAGAATTCGTGGCTCAGTGTCCAAACTGTCAACAGGTAAAAGTAGAACACCAAAAGCCCGGAGGTTACATGCAGCGTATAGAACTTCCAATTTGGAAATGGGACATGATCAACATGGATTTTGTTACTGGTTTGCCTCGCTCATTCCGGAAGTTTGACTCCATATGGGTAATAGTTGATAGACTTACCAAAGCAGCACACTTCTTGCCGGTGAAGACTACTTATACAGCTGAAGAGTATGCGAGGTTGTACATTAAAGAGATAGTTCGACTACATGGAGTGCCAATCTCTATAATATCGGATAGAGGAGCTCAATTTACAGCAAATTTTTGGAAGTCATTTCAAAAGAGTTTGGGAACACAAGTGAATTTAAGTACAGCCTTTCATCCTCAAACGGATGGTCAGGCAGAACGTACGATTCAGACACTTGAGGATATGCTGCGAGCTTGTATATTAGATTTCAAGGGTAGCTGGGATGATCACCTACCACTTATTGAATTTGCTTATAACAATAGCTATCATTCGAGCATTAAAATGGCACCTTATGAAGCTTTATATGGTCGAAAGTGTAGATCACCAATTGGCTGGTTCGAAACGGGTGAAACTGGCTTATTTGGGCCAGATCTTGTTCATCAAGCTATGGAAAAAGTCAAAGTGATACAGCAGCGGCTAGAAACAGCTCAAAGTCGACATAAATCATATGCAGATATTAGAAGGAGAGGACTAGAATTTTCTATAGGGGATTGGGTGTTCTTGAAGGTGTCTCCGATGAAAGGGGTAATGAGGTTTGGTAAAAAGGGAAAGCTGAGTCCACGCTATATAGGGCCATATAAGATTATCCGAAAATTTGGCCAAGTAGCCTATGAGTTAGAGCTACCACAAGAGCTTTCATCAGTTCATCCGGTGTTCCATGTCTCAATGCTACGGAAATGCGTAGGTGACCCATTTCGTATTACTCCTACTGAAGACGTACAGGTTACAGGAGATCTCACTTATGAAGAAGTACCCATTGCTATTCTGGATCGACAAGTTAGGAAGTTAAGAAATAAAGAAGTAGCTTCTGTAAAAGTTCTATGGAGAAACCAACAAGTAGAAGAAGTTACATGGGAAGCAGAAGAAGCAATGAAATTGAAGTATCCTCACCTCTTCCACACTGGTGGGAATGATCAAAATGTTAGTGGAGGCATTGACAAGTAAGTATAAGTCTATATGTTCAATGTGATTAATAGTAGTACTAGCTTAGGCTTGAACTTGTTTAGGCCGCACAACCATGCTAACATTCGAGGACGAATGTTCCAAGGGGGGAAGGATGTAACGGCCTGTATTTTTGTATGTGGTAGTTCTATTCATGTTATACTTGACATATACTTATAGTGTAGGTGAGGGATCATGTTTCTTACATGATTAGTGTTGGTTTAAACTAGCTTGGAAGGTGATGTAATGCCTTGCACGTTTTAGCATATGTATTGCAAGTTAACTCCGATGGAAAGTATTTAAGTAATTATAGTAAGGTGGTAATTGAGCTAGCAGTTGCATCACCTACTTGATCTATATTATAGTTAAAGGGCCCAAGTTTGATTGACCAGATTTAGGCTTATATTTAAGGCTCATTTGAAGCCCAAACCTATTAAAGAAAAATGTGAATGAAAGAAGGCCCAACAGCCAAATCTGCCAATTGGCCCATTATGGATAAAGCCCAAGTGAAACTAGGTAAGTGCATGACCTCCTAAGTTTTGTTTTACCATGTTATTGGGCCAAGTGTGTACCACCTACTTGCATTAATCTGTCCCAAGTGGAATAAAAGAACAAAGGGAAAATGGACAGCCAAGGTCCAATAATATTAAGTCCAAAAAGGCCCAAGTTAAAAGGACAAGCAGGTGGGGCACCTACTTGACATTTGAACTTGCAAAAGTTTCAGATTTCCTAAGTTCTTTCTTGGTCTCTCTTGGCTTCAATTAGCATCCCTAAGACACCTTAGAGTTCTTGAGTGCTGTCTAATTTTTCAAGTAAGAGTTTGAAGAAGAGTTTGAATTCTTGAAGTACAAGTGTAGAGGATAAATTTTCAGAATTAAGGTAAGACTTCAACCAATTTGTTTTCCTCTCTTTGATAATGTTTGGAGTGGAGAATTTTGTATATGTTTATCAAGAATTCATGGATTGTTATAAATCTTTGAGTCAATATTCTCCTATTATGCTGAAAGATTTGAGATTGATAGTGGATGCCTTATGAATATTGTTGTTGAGGGCTATTTGGGTAGCTTGGGAGATGATGTATGAAGTTGTATTAATGTGTAGAGGAAGGGTGTGGTGGTTCACCATTTATGTAAGGGTTGTTTGGGCCTGATTTCCATCAAATATTTTAGCTACTGATTTGGAGGACCTTATTGTGATTAGCTGCTGATGTTAGCTTAATCATGACTTATGTTGTAGAGTAGCACCCAATAAGGAAGGCTGAATCGTGATAGTGGTATTGGTCAGAAAAATAAGGTATGTAAGGCTATTCGATTTTATATCCTTTTGGCATGAAATCTGCCATCTGCAATTAATATCAATGAAGTGATTCCCATAAGTTCTATTTCTAGAAAAGGAAGCATATTGGCAGCGTACTATCTCCAAATAGCTAACAATATTTCTTTCCCCATTCTAAGCACATGGAACTACTTCATTATATGTTCACTACTCTATACTTGTGTAATTTCCCCTTGTGCTGTTATAGAAATGGTATTTGCAAAAGAAAGTTTGATGAATCCTTCTCCTAAGCCAATTGAAGTCAATTGTGCCATTAAGGTCTTAAAGTAAGGTGTTGATGCTTCATAGCTCCTTATGTCATTGTTACTGCCTCAAAGTATTATTTTCATGTATTCCACTACTGTTCCATATTTTCATATCTCCAAGATGATTATGATCACAAAATCAACATCCCAAAAGTGTTATGAACTGATTAACAACAATCTCAAAGATTAAAGAATCTAAATGAAGAAATCTATATAATTAAGGGTGGCAGCTCAGGGGCGAAAGCCTAGCATGGGCCGATCCCTATTGGTATAGAAGGGTGGCAGCTCAGGGGCGAAAGCCTAGCATGGGCCGATCCCAAGTTGTGTAATTATGAGGACCGCATCCCAGGGGTTAATACGCCTAGCATGGGTCATCCTCTTCTACCACTGATCAGCTGGTCACTTGTATCACAATCCCAACAAAGATTATAACATACAAAGAAGGTAAAGAAAAGAATCTAGCTTACTTGATTCCACAAGAGTAAGCAAAGGTGGTCTTCTCTCCTAATCTATGCACTCATATGTTGCTACTTGATTTCATTTGTGCCTTGTATTACATATACTTTTTGCCTTACATATTCAGTACATTTTTTTGTACTGACGTCCCGTATTGGGGACGCTGCATTTCATGCTGCAGGCTTAGGTACTCCAGCTAGTAGACCTCCTCAGTAGAAGCACTCAAAATTCTGCTACTTTTGGTGAGCTCCAAGTTGATTCGGAGCTTTATTAAGTCCTTGGTAAATTCGTTTGGTATTGTATCGTAGTTAAGGGTAAGGCGGGGTCTGTCCCGACCTACTCTAGTCTTCTATCTTTTAGAGGCTTTGTAGACGTATGTACATGGTTCAGTTGTGTCTTAAGGAGTTGTGGCCTAAACGGCCAAGTCTTGTATATAACTTTTGGATCTACTTACGTTGGTTTGTATCGCTGCATCCAAAGTTAACTTGTCTCAATTGTTATAGTATATGCTCAGTAAGAACAGGTTGCAGGTTGGTTCTCTCGGGCCTTTAGGGCATCGGGTGCCTGTCCGTCTTAATGGGTTTTGAGGCGTGACAATAGTAAACTATAATTACTAACTCTATCATGGAGACTCTAATATTGATTTAGCTTTGGCTAGTAAGGAAGCGAATTGGTTGAGGGATTTGTTATTTCAAATACTTTATTTTGGTAAATCAACTCCTCCTATTTTAATTCATTATACCAGCATCACAACAATTGGTAGAGTTCAAAACAGTTATTATAATAGTAAATTCGGACATATAAGGAGGAAATACAGTAGTGTGAGATCATATTTGACAAGTGGTACCATTAATGTTGATTATGTCAATTCTTATGATAATCTTGCATATTCTTTTATTAAGGCTTTAAGAAGAGAAAAGATATGAAGCACATAGAAGGGAAGGGATTGAAGCCTATAAATCCACGAGTCATATATGAGGAACCCAACCCGAGGACTAGAGATCCTATAATCCAATTCAATGGAAAAAATGAATCATATGATAAATTTTTGTGAAATGCACTATTTTATTTCCTGTCCTATGATGTGAGTGCATTGTTTCCACTAGTGAATTGTGGAGGCTGAGTTTGTAAAAACTCTTAATGAAAATCTGTATCCCGTATAGGTAGAGTGTTAAACTTACAAAAGAACTCTAGAAAATGTCACCAATGCAAGTGTGGAAGCAGGTTGTCTTCTATTAGAATTGAGTTTATTCTCAATACCACTCATGAAACTGGGATAACAAAAGCTAGTAATGTGGTGGCTATTAAAGCTCATGTCAATACCTTGATTATTGTAGTGAGCAGTAATATTTTATTTTCCTTAAGCATTCATAGTTCAAGTATGAGACCACTACAACCGAGTAAATATCACTATTTTACCAAGTGGAGATTCAATACAGAGCACACCTTCACTATGCATGATAATTTTCCATCAGCTTGTATACTCTCTTGTGTTAATATTAAAAATGAGCAGGAGGTTGTTAGTCTGAATTTTTTAATATTAATGTTTAATAGTATTAATTTGCTTTATTGTGGGCTACAAAGATGCTACACTTTGAGTCAAATTCGATAGTTATGAAGAATACTAATAGTCCCAGGTGTTCGGTGAAAGAACTAGGAAGATTTAGAGATGAAAAACGAGTTGAAATATTTGTCACACGCACATTGGTAGGGGCAGGCGTGGCGCGCCTGCTGTGTGCCAGAAATTGGCCTCAGTCAACCAAGGCCTGGCGCGGCGCGCCACCAGATCGCCAGAACCAGGTCTCAGTCAACTGAGACTGGCGCGGCGCGCCACCAGTATGCCCAACCCGGCGTTTTTCGTCCAGTCTTCATAGTTTTGTCCTTTTAAGTCCTTCTAAGGTACATTAACACCCTCCAACGATTCTAATTACTTCGAATGATTTCTAAATACCTAGAAATCATCAAAGAACTCAAATCAAAACCTTGAATCCATAATCCATTTAAGGAAAGTGAAGATCAAAGTCAAGGAAGTTAAGAAGTCAAGTCTAAAGCTATGAACTATGTTAAGGTAAAGTTTCTTAAAGCTTCATAGAGTCTTATTCAAACGTTTTAACTTCTTTTTAAGACTCAAGTCTCGAGTTAAAGAAAGAGTTGAGTTCATTTCTCAAAAGATATAAGGAAACTAAGTATTCCCCTAGAAAGTTTAAAGATGTTTTTACAGTTAAGTTAAGAGGGAACTAAGTCTTCCCAAAAAGAGTTTTGAATAAGAAAGGGGAACATCGATTCCAAAGGAGCTTTTGTAAAGCTTAAGTGTTGAGCAAATTATCTCAACCCAAAGTAAGGAAGTTATTCTAAAATTTTGAGCTAAAGTAAATTTGGGAGTAGTATTGAGATGGATGTGGGGATAAGAGTTCATATTAACTCAAGTCCCCATATAAACCATGTAGCCATCATGGGTTTTAATGGGTCATACTTTTTAGATGATCACGTAAGTTAAGCAAGTGGATCCACTAAGTTAAGTAAGTTCCTATACCGATGGCAAGGTATAGGATGGTCCTTGGCAACGTGAGGTAAAACGTTGCATCATCACTTAAGCTCATAGTGATGGTTGTCAGTTAAGAGAATCTCCCACAGAAGTTAATGTATTTTTATACATGAAAGTTAATTGTATTTCGTATACATTAGTTTACTTGTATATTTATATACATGTCATAGTTAATTGTATCTTGCATATAATCAGAGTTTTATCATGTTTTAAAACAATTTTCTTTATATTGCACACTTTTAAACTACATTACAATGAAATGAGTAGTTAATCATGAGTTGAGCAGAGACAAGGTAAGTGTTCTTCCTTACTCCTTTCAAGCCTAAGTGTGGTTTGTAGCATTCCAACTCGCATACTCGTAAATTCAATGTACTGATGTCAGTTGGCCTGCATCGTCTTATGATGCAGACGCAGGTAACTAGGATCAGCATCTAGTACATCGTTGATTCAGATCGAGCACTCAGAGTCAGTGGTGAGCCTCCTTTATTTCAGGAGGATCCATTTTATTACTTTCTAGTTCAGTTCATTAGGATTTTGTGGGGTCTGTCCCAACATCCATCTCAGTTATTAGAGGCTTCATTGAGAGATAGACAGATAGTTAGTTTGAGTCTTTTCTTGAATTGCAGATGTTTTGCTATGATAATTCAAGTGCCATTTTGGCCAGACTATAATATTTAAGTATTTATTTTAAGAATGTTCTTATTCCATCATTGAGTTAAGTTAATTCTTCCGCTGAGATAAGTAAGTCAGGCCAAGGGTTCATTCAAGATCAACAATGGTTACCGAGTGTAAGTCCCGCCCAGGGTGTAAGCTCGGCGTGTGATAAACTTGGTATTAGAGCACAAGGTTCAAGAGTCCCAAGGAGTCTATGAAGCCGTGTTTGTAGAGTCCTAGTCATCGATGTGAAGCATGTCACATCTATGATTATGAGGCTACAACATTTAGGAAAATCCCACTTTTTTCATATTCCTTTTCATGCTTTACAGTTTATCTCTAAAAGTTTCTGTCTAATTCGTGCTTGCGCATGTTTAAGATAACAATGCCTCCACGAAGAGCAGCAAGAGGTCGTCCAACTAGGACAAATGTATAAGCTCAGGATTAGGAGTTACCCAATGCTCCTGAAGTGCAACCTCAAGGGGAGGTTACTAATATTGAGTTCCGTGAGGCTATCTGGATGTTCAGTCAAGCTGTGACCAACCAAGTCGGGAAACAAAGAGGAGCTCGACAAGAAGGGGCTGAAACTTTGAGGATTCGTCAATTCTTGAGGATGAATCCCCGAAGCTTCATTGGTTGGTTGGCGTTGAGAGAGTTGAGTTAGTTGCATATCAACTGAAGAGTGTGTCTAGAACCTGGTGTGATCAATGGAAAGATGGTAGAGCCGAGGATGCACCACATCCAAGTTGGGCTTGCTTTGAAGAAGCCTTCTTGGGGCATTTCTTTACCTGAAAACTGACGGAAGCAAAGGTACGGGAGTTTCTTACCCTAAAACAGGACTCCCTGAGTGTTCATGACTATGGGTTAAAGGTCACCCAACTGTCTCGATATGCTTAAGATATGGTTAAGGATATGAGGAGCAAAATGAGTTTGTATGTCGGTTTGGGTCGTGCTTCAGGTAAAGAAGGTAGGGCTGCAATGTTGATAGGCTACATGGACATATCCAAGCTAATGGTCTATATGCAACAAGTTGAAGAGGAAAAGCTGAGGGACAGAGAGGAGTATAGAAACAAGAAGGTCAAGACCGAGAATGAGTCTGGGCAACAAAAAAATGGTTTGAATCGGCCACAATTTCAGAAACAGAAGGGGCATGCACCATCATCTGCTAGTGCACTTGCGCCAAGAAATAGAGGTGAGTATAATAGTCAGAATTTGCAGAACTATAAGGCTAGACCAGCCCAATCCCAAGGTAGTGTGACACAAGGTAGTAGTTGGGCTCCTGCTTATGGTAGGTGTGGTAGAAACCATGCCGGCAAATGTGATGATGGTCAGACAGGTTTCTTAAAGTGTGGTCAAGAGGGTCACTTCATTAGAGAGTGCCCTTAGAATAAACAAGGTGGTGGAAATCCGGGCAATAGAGCTCAGTCTTCATCAGTTTCTCCACCAGACAGGGCTGCACCCTGAGGAACCACTTCTGGTACTGGCGGAGGGGCTAATGCAATAAGAGCTTAAGAGGTGAACGTGAATGAGGAGGTTCCCCTTCAAGTGCCCCAAGGTTGACAAGCTCCCAATGAGGAAGGGTTCATGTCTTATATGGAGATAAGAGTTGCGGTCCAATATTTTACCCAACTCATGATGACTCAATATCAAGTCGTCACTACTCAAGCCATGACGGCTCAAGTTAACCGAGGAGTTGGACCTCAAGTGAACCCCAATGCCAGAATTCCCGCTTCTAGAATCTGAGATTTCACAATGATGAATCCTCTTACTTTTCATGTCACTAAGGTGGATGAGGATCCACAAGGCCTCACTGATGAGGTGTTTAAGGTGGTGGATGCTATGGGAGTAACTTCTAGGGAAAAAACGGAAATAGCTGCCTACCAACTGAAAGATATCGCACAAGTGTGGTTTGAGAAATGGAGAGAGGAGAGACCCATAAGGGCGGGCCCAGTAGATTGGGGAGTGTTTAAGAAGACCTTTCTTGATAGGTTTTCCTTTAGAGTTTAGGGAGAATATTTTGTGGAATTCATGAACCTCCGTCAAGGGGGAAGGAGTATGAAAGAATACTCTCTCAAGTTCACGCAACTCTCTAAATATGCCCCAACCTTGGTGGCCAATTCAAGGGCTAGAATAAATAAGTTTGTGATGGGGTGTCTATTTTGGTTGAAGAAGATTGTCGTACGGCAATGCTCCATCATGATATGGATATATCTAGACTCATGGTTTATACTCAACAAATTGAGGAAACAAAGCTTAGGAAAATGAATAGAGATGGGAAAGGGCTAGGATGGATGAACAAGGTTCCTATGTCTAAGCTAAGGTTTTACAATCAAGATTCACCCATGGTAAGCAAGGATAGGTTGTCTAACCCAAATCCTCAAGGAGGGGGTGGACGTGGTTCTACTTTTGAGAGGTCTAGATGTACGACATGTGGAAAACAACATTTGGGTAAGTGTATTGCCGGTACGAATGTGTGCTTTGGGTATGGAAAGAGGGGTCATAAGATGAGAGATTGCCCAACCCTCGTGGAAAAAGGGAAGGATACCAACCAAGCTCCTCATGATGGTCCGGGTCCTAATGCTCCAAATAAGAATCGTTTCTATGTGCTTCTAGATAACAAAGGATCTAAACCGAAATAAAGGCACCGGTGAGTCATAGTTTCTTAAGGTTGTCTTAAGTTTATCTTAAATGAGTTTACCCTAAGTGGGGGAGATGAGTTGAGTAGTAAGGTAGTTGATATCTTTATCTTATCCTTCTACTCTTATTCAAGCTTGAGACAAAAATTCTTCGTAGTTTTGTTATGTTTTGGAGTCATGCATATGAGTATGATTTGCATGTTCTATATATATTATGCATGTCCTTGAGACATTAAGTTATCCATGATCTTGATGATATTATGATTACACAGGAATATTAGTAGTTAATCTATATTTCTCATGTCAATGTGCATCTAGTAAGATTTGTTTAATTACCTCAGAAGTTGTCATGTTTATTATTTCTATGTGTGATTTGAAAGTTATTGCATATTGGGCCTTATACTGAAATGATGAGCATGTCTAAAGTTGTACAAGGTAGTTCTTCCATGATACAATGAAAATGATGAAGTATGTGTGCGTTATGAGTTGGTAGAAATAGTTCCTAGTTGCTTGTGTTTCTTTGAGTGCATAACGATGGGAAGTGTGTGTTCCTTGTAAGTTTGGTGCATTGACTATCAAGTTACATTAATGATGTTGTATGTTGTAAGCTGTTAGTCTTGAGTCTTTAATTCTTAAAAGTGTTTTAGTTTCTTTCGAGGACAAATGTTCCCAAGTGGAGGAGATTGTAACGACCCTCAAAATGAACTAGGATAAACTAGAGCTTCACATGAGTTTCTTGAGTTAATAATTTGTTAAAATGATGAGAAATAGTATTTGAGGGCAGGCTTTAGTGGTTTTGAAGTCAAGCGTCAAGGGACGACCAAGACGTTCGGAAACTAGTCTTTTGCATGCTAGTGTGTTCTAGTATGTTTTCCTCGTTTCGGAGTGTCATTTGGAGTCTAAAATTATGGAGGTGACCCTAGATTTTTGATGGGCATGTATAGTGTCAAAACGTCTGGGTACGAATCCCCAAGGACCACCCTAAGGGTCCATGAGAAGGACCCAAACGTTGGTCAAAAAGTTACCTCAGCAGTGTTGATTGACGCCCATGGTTGACGCCTCATCAACTCATCGACGCCCCGTTAAAAGGAGGCGTGGATCCATACTTAGTCGTGGCATATTAGAACACAAATTTACAGTCTTTGAATCTTTTAACAACCATCAGGACGCCTCGTCAACCCATTGATGATCCATCAATAGGGGTCGTCAATGGCACCTGCAATATCTCGACCAAGTGAATGGTGAATTGGTGAATTCACCCCACGTTCTAATTAAATATGGGACGGTTATTTTTAGTGTTTTTGTCTATTTTCATTTAGTCAAAACACTTAAACCTAGAATTAGACTTCCTTCTTCAAAACCAAAACCCCTAATTCAAAAGAAGTTCTCTCAAAACATCCATGGAAACTTGAAGTCAAATTGGAGCTAGGATTGAAGATTCCCATTTCTTTCTTCTACAATTTCGTGGGCTTCTCAGTACTAAGGTATGGTGATCCTTTATCTAGAGTTAGATTTCACTCTAGAGCCAATTTCAAAGTAATTTCAAAGATTTCAAAATTATGAAAAAATCCAATTTCTACTCTAATTCAAGGGTTCTTACATTAAAACGATTTCAAATGATTAGATATGATATTAATGATGTTAAATTGATATTTTACAATGAAAATCTCCATGAACCCATGATCTTCTCAAAATTCCTAAATTTGGATTATGAATTGGGTTCGTTGCTTATGACCTAATGTTGATAAAATTTGATTTAGTTCATATTGTATTGTTGATTTATACGGTTATCTATACTATTATATTGTGAATTCATGGAGGATTAATTAAGGATGATTATGTCTGTTGGAAGAGGACAAGTTGACCTAATTCATTTACGAATGTAGAATTGATAATCAAATTTTTCTTGTGCAGTATGGTTCACTTATGGTGGTGATGTTTATTTTTTGTATATGTTACGATCATGGTCTTGTCAGTATTATTATGTGAATTGTTGTATTATCATGTTACGGGTTATATGGGTGTATAAAGTGAAGGATGATGTGATATATGTAGGGTCTTGTATAATATAAATAAAACGTAGTTAAAGTATGTTTCCTCTAAATGATGATATGTGATGATGTTAGACTATGAAGAGTCCTTATATTATGAGATGGTGTCTTGATTAGGTAGACTTAGTTGTCCCTACTTCATACATGAATGATATTATGAATGTTGTCATCTCTTTACTTGGTAGGCTTAGGCACCTTTGTCTTGAATGGATGAATAAAGCTAATGAATAGATAAAGAATATTAGTCTATTGAAAGGTTTTCTCAATTGTACTCTAATGAATGAAAGGGGGACTTTGAGGTGGACACTCTCCGTGAGTAGAAGTGTAGTGTCTAGTAAGAACACCAATATTCCTAATGAGCTTTCCAATGAATGAATGATAGGTTGGGTTTGGTACTCTCCGTAAGTTGAGGTGTAGTACCTAAAAGCAATCTCCCTATCCCTTAACCTATACCTAATAACGAAATGAAAGTCTAATACTCCTTGGGGATTAATGCTTAGCACTGATAGGATATGAAATGTGGTGGATACTTTCGTGACTAAAGGTGTAGTATCTAGAAGCAACCCTTTAAGATTGGTATTCTCCGTGAGTTGAGCTGTAGTACTTATAAGCAATCTCCCTATTCTTTAACTATGTGCCTACATAGGATTAGCTAGTGGTTAACCACGAAAAGGCTAAATGAATGACCCTACTTTAGGCAAGTGGGGATCCCTTATCTGGTAGCGGTTAATATCGAGATTCCATGATAAGCTCTCACAGCCTATATCGCTTAAAGCTTACCCCCACAAAAGAGTGTAATGAACTAGGTCGTCGTAGGGGACCACTTAGGGTAGGTGGTGGAATGGGACGCCATCTATGCATTGCACAAGTAGGCATTTGGAAGGAGTCTTGTTGTGTCCTTAATGTTAATGAATTGATGGGTTTCTATATGATTTTAGTGAAGCATGTTGGTTTTATGTCTTTTGTTATTAAGATTGTCATGACATGGTGAATGTGATGTGCTTAGTCTAGGGTGATTCGAAAAGAGCACTAAGTGGGAGTAGTAGTATGGGATGCTACTTTCACATTGCACTAGTGTAATTTAGAGCTACTCTAGGGTATTGTCCCTATGTGATGAATATGATTATGTTATGCCTATGTGTTATGAATGAGTGTTAACTTGTTGGTTGTAATGGAAAGGAAGTGTCCTTATCTTTGTTAGTCTTAAGGATCACTTAGGTGTGTATTGAGGAGGTTGTATGGGCTGTCGCTTCATGTGTCACCTAGTTGGGTCTTAGGATAACCTTAGATTGAGGATCTAAATGGTTAATGGGGTTACTTAATGAATATGATTATGACTTGTTGATTATAGGAGTATTGCCTTGTATGTTGATGATGGACTTGTATGATGTCTTTTACACCTGGTTCATGAAGCTTTATCAAAATAGAGTGAGAAAACATATTTCAACTAAAATGTCCTCTTTAAATCATGTTTTACTTGATTGCCATACTTACTGCTTAATTACACTAATTCCATATTTTTCTTCTATTTTCTACAAAGTGTAGGTGTTAGCAAGTGAGGTGATATTTTAGAGTTGAAGCTTGGGAAGTAGGAAATTTTCTCAAGATTTGGGTATGTCCTCTTATGTCGAGGACGAGACTCTTTACTTATAATTTTTCCTTCATTAAGACAATTGTATAAGATTTGTATCTTTCCTTTCAATGTAAGGGACGTGTTCCCTATGATAATGAGACGTGTCTAAAATGGCTTGTGATTAGACTTAGTTCATCTTACCTTTTATGAAAGAGTTTCCACTTATTCACTTTATTGTAAATAGTTTTAATTCCCCACTGCTTTTAATACCTATGCGATGAATGAATGCTAAGAGGCTTGTACAAGACATTGTCAGGGTCGAATACTTCGGTTATGACTAGGGGTGATCCTGGGTCGTTACATCAAAATTCTCAAATGCAAATACCACTGCAAGAATCTCTTGCTCGATCACAATGTAATTATTTTGGGTTGTGTTTATAGCATTGCTTGCATAATAAATAGGATGAACTATCTTCTCACGCCTTTGTACCAATACCACGCCAAGTGCTACCACACTTGCATCACATATGACCTCAAACGGTTCCCCCCCCAATCTGGAGCAATAATGATGGGAGAAGAGACCAACTTCTTGTTCAACTCTCCAAATGCTATCATACAAACATCTTTAAATAAAACTTACTTTCCTTTTCAAGAAGTTTGCACAATGGATGTGCAATTTCGAGAAATCTTTTATGGACCTCCTATAGAATCCTGCATGCTCATGAAAACTTCTCACGCCTTTGACGGAAATAGGTGGAGGAATCTTCTGTATTACCTCGACTTTAGATCTATCGACCTCAATACCTTTCTCGGAAATCTGATGCCCCAACAATATACCTTTTTTCACCATAAAGTGACATTTCTCTGAATTAAGCACCAAGTTACAGTCTTCACACGTTTTTAGTACCTAGGCCAAATTATCTAAACACCAATCAAAAGAGTCCCCAACCACCGAGAAATCATCCATGAACACCTCAATAGTGTCCTGGACCATGTCGGAGAAAATCAAAATCATGCAACGCTGGAAGGTCGCCGAAGCATTGCACAACCCAAATGACATGTGTTTAAAGGGAAAGGTCCCATAGGGACAATGGAATGTAGTTTTCTTTTGGTCTTCCGGAGCTATAGAGATTTGATTATATCCCGAATAACCATCAAGAAAGCAGTACCAAGTCTATCCAATATATTATCCCTGAAGGGCATCAGATAGTGATTCTTTTCTCTCAAAGCATTCAACTTCAGTTCATGCAAAGTCTCCATCAGGTCAACAACCGCATTGGGAAAAGCTCGTTTATCTCATTAGGGACTACAGTAGTACCACCCTTTTTAGGCACACAATAAACAGGGCATAACAACCTACTATCTTCAATGGGACAGATAACTCCATCATCCAACCACTTGATGATCTCCTTCTTAACGACCTCTTGCATTGGCGGATTTATCTTGTCTGATGCTTAATACTAGGCTTATCATCTGGCATGAGTTGGATTTTTTTTAAAAAAATACCGGGAGGGATCCCTATAATGTCTGCAATAGGCAACCCAATAGCTCGCTTGAACCTTTTTAATACCGATATCAAACACTCAACTTGTCACCCATTAAGATCCGTAAAAATAATGACTGGGAGAGTGTCATCTTTACCCAAGAAGCCATACCTAAAATGTGGGGGTAGAGCATTGAGCTCTAATTTAGGTGCCTCTTCCACAGATGGTCTTGGGGGTAGGGACTCACGATTTTTCATATCCAACTCAAATTTATTTGGCTTTGAACGATATTCGCACCTCTCAAATACAACCACTCATCATACTCTTCAATGCAATCACTCTCAAAGTTCGTCATGACTGCTACTAATGCCTCAAAACCCAGTCTATCCTCGATTTTTACCTCAGAACTACTCTCAACTCCGTATGTTATAGCAGATACTGATTGGAGATCACCACTTTGCTTCATGGACCTACAAATGTTGAAAGTCGCTCCTTCATTGTTAAGTCTGAACTTTATCTACCCTTTCTCCATATTAACCAAAGCACGCCCCATCGAAAGAAATGGTCTCCCAAGAATAATAGGAACCTCAAAGTCAACCTCACAATCAAGAATAACAAAATTTGCCGGAAAAATGAATGACTCCACTTTTACTAGCACATCATGGAGTACACCGATAGGTCTCTTCACCGTTCTATCGTCCATGAGTTACCTCATACTAGGTTGTTTTGGATCTCCCAATCCCAACTCCTTATAAATTGACAATGGCATGAGATTAATGTTAGCACCAAGATCACATAACACCTTAGCAAAGTGAATAATCCAAAGGTACATAGGATAGTGAAAGCACCCGATCTTCTTTTTTCTACACAAGGGACCTTGTACCAATAGCACTATAAAATTACAACTTATCATCATCTTCATAACTCACATATATCTTCTTTTTCAGAATGTCCTTCATAAACTTAGCATACCCATGCATTTGCTCTGAAGCATCTATCAACGAAACATTAATGGAAAGTTGTTTCAACATAGTGATAATCTTGCGGTATTATCCTTCTTCGGTCTTCTTCACCAATCTCTATGGGAAAGGAGGAAGAGGTCTAGGTATAGGAAAAAATTTCCCAGTCACCAACACATCTTTCTATGTCGCAATCTCGGACTCTCCCCTCTTGTCAAAAACATCATCATCTTTACTAGTATCAATTTCCACCCAGACAACATCAGTGGATCAATGGTTTGCCTTCCCCCACTAGTAGTGACTGCCATGCAATGCCCATCATTTTTTGGATTCTGCATAGTGTCGCTTAGAACAGTGTCTTGTTGGAGTGGGTTCATTGTGGTAGACAAATGTGTCATATACTACTCAACATGCTTTATGGAAACTCCGTCGGCATCAACCTTATGAACAATACCGTATAAGTCATTCTGCATCTCCTTATCATTCTCATCAGTCGCATCAAACCTTCTCATCATCTTCTACATCATATCCTCAATACGTGATACATTACCTCAAACTGCTCTAGGTCCAGATTCCCAATTTTTATGAGGAACATAATGTCCAACTCGATAATTTCCTACCTTAATTTCCTTGACCTTGGAGCCAATTATATATGTTGAAACCTCGGGCGTTTGGCCAGAAATCCCCCATCTGATAATTCACTGCATAAGAATCCTCCTTAGAGAAATACTCCTTAGCCGGTGAAAGAGGTCTAGTAAAATAGTTCACAACATTTACCTTCTCAGCAACTCTGCTCACATGCTTCAAGACCAACTCCAAATTCCGTTCTCATCTGTGCCATCTTTTCACGAATGTCATCGGTGAATTGATTGTTTGTGGCTTGGACTGCAAATGTGTTTCTCTCAGTATCTAACTTTCTAGTGCTCCAAGCTTTGTTGTTCTGGAGATCTTCTCCAGTTTCTTTGCAATATGCTCAAAGGGGCATTCTCCATACGAACCCCTAGCAATAATGTCAAGAACCGCCTTACCATTGTCATCCTGCCCTCGGTAAAAATACTCTTTTAGCAACTCAGCATCAATGCGGTGATTCAGAACACTTCTAATGACAGTGATGAACCGATCCAAAGAACTACTCACTGACTCTGTAGGTAGTGCCATAAAGTTGTTGAGCTTATCGTTTTTGTTCCACTTCTTGGACATAGAAAGAATTTTGCTAACAAAGCCTCCTTCAATTGCTCCCATGTGTAGATTGAGTTGTAAGGGAGTTCATTAAACCAAACTGTTGCATCAACGGTCAATGATAGAGGGAACACTCGCAGCCTTATAACATCCATGTCCAGTACGGTCGACCTACAAAACTTTTGCAAACCACACAGAGCTTGTCTATCTGAGCATAAGGGTCATCCTATGCAAACCCTGAAAATAAGCCTCTCGATGTGAGCATCTACATCAAGCTACTAGTAACCACAAAGGTTTGACCCTGTGGTAGATGGGGTAGGACAAGAGGTCCATCAGAATCAACAATGTTGAAGTTGACCATGTATTTGTATGCGGTCGTGGCTCCCGTGGATCCAGCATACTCAGTGCATCTCCCAAATGATTTTCAGATGGATCCTGGTTATTTTCATTAACCACCCTCGGAGATTGCACCCCATCACCATCACCTAATTCTCCTCCGATGGGGTTAACTTGTACTCCCTGATTATTTATTCTCCGCAGTGTTTAGTTGAGCTATAAATCATAAGGAGTAAGTGGTTCTCCTTGACTCCATTTACTTGGCATACACTAGAGTTGGAACCTCAGAGAGACAAAAAAAAAAAGAAAAAAAAAGTAAAATTAGGAAATAGTTGACTAAAGTTCAATAATGTCGTTAAACTTAATCTTAAAGACAATTTTTCCCCGGCAGCGATGCCAAAACTTGATACACTCACATTAAACCTCCCTAAAGAAGCATAAATGATTGTTATCAAGTAAACAACCCAACTTGTAGGTTGGGGTCGATCCCACGGGAAAAATGGTTTAGACTTATACTTCGCTAACAATTATATTCGTTTAGCTAATGTATTTCTAGAAATAAATAATTAAAGGGGGGTATTTGTGAAAAAAGTTCGGAAAATTATGTAAGTAATTAGTGAGCGAGATTCAAAATTTAGTCGTTATAAAGATGAGAAAGATACTAGGGCATAAGTGTTCCCCATAAGCTTATAATGCGTTAATCCTAGTAATAGAAACCCCAACCTAGTGTATTACATGCAAAACAATAAGTTAGGTATCTTTAAATCCTTGGTTTGGCATCTAAAGAATTTCACCCGGCACATTGGTCCGGCTATTTGTGTACAATTTACTACCCCTTACCTTTACCTCATATTAGACATTACATTGATGTATGACGTAGTTTTCACCCTCGTATCAATCGACACTAGCCTATTAAATAGTATCAAACTAAATATATGGTTATAACTCGTTTATTATTAACTACCTCCTTGGTCCGGCAAGTACAAACAAGGAGATTTCTAACATTAGTCACCATTAAAAAGACTTCTAAACGAAAGAGTTATCAATGCATGCAATAACACTATTCATGGATTGCTTAGTTACTATTCATACTTTATAATCACTTATGGTTCCCACAACCCTAGTTTTGGATTTAGTTATCCATATTCGCAATAACACAATTCATAATATAGATGAAAGAATCATGAACTTACGTAACAATAAGAATAAACCTAGAATCTCAACTCGGATTGGAAAGCCAAAATCCTCAAAACGTACTTTTGAAATCAACAATTGCCAAAAGTGTGCAAGTTAATTTCCAAAAGCAATAACTAAACAAGAACAATGATGTCTAACCCCTTAAAACAAGATTTACATACCTTATGTATAGAAAAACAAGTTCTAAATTAAAAAGGAAACAAAATAAGGAAATAATTATTTTAGATGCGTCTTTGATCTGCGAGACTGGCCTATGGTCCGCAAGTCCCTTCTGTGGCTCAAGACTTAGGCGAAATTAAAGTCTTCAAAGTCTTAATAATCTTTGTTAGCTTCTACGATCCAGCAGTACAGACCGTAAGTGAAACTACGGTCCATAACTCCGTTCTGTCGCTGCATACTTAGACTTTTCAGCACAGGTACTCGAACTCCTTCTCTGATCACTTTGATGGAGTTGCAGTATGGTTTGTAGATCACTCTACGATCTGTAGATCACCATCGTGGTTCCACACTTGGACCAATGAATGTCTATGATCGCCAATTTGGAACCTTGATGTACTAAAAGCAGCATGTGATGCAACTGATGAAGCTTGAATAGCTAGGACATCACAAAACATTTTGCTTAAAGTTTGAAATGCAACGCTTCGCATTCTCCGCCGTCCTAATAAATATTCATTGCCATCTTTGTATTCCAATGATTCTAAAGATTGATTAAGATATTCTTCAAAATCATTACGGTTAGTAAAATTAAGACCAAGAAAACCTCGCATATAAGTTGAAATTCGAGCTTCACTCTCAAGATTAGAAGTTTGACCAACTTCTCCTTGAGTATATTCCGTAGTTCTATTTTTCATACCAAATATTTTATTCTACTTTTATGCTAGACTTACATGTTTTACAAGTTGGAATTTCTTCCGGCAAAATTTCTAAAGTATCCTAAAAAGTGTCAACAAATGCATGCACACCTCGCAATTTATAATTAGGATGAAGTAAAGTAGCAGTTAAGCAAATTTGAGAAATAGGAAAAAAATATTTTTAAATTTTTTCAATCATACCTTCAATTGCAACTCTAAATTTATCTATTTTTATATTTAGAAAATTGAATTGAAAGAGCACAAATATTTATTAATACTGATGAAATAGTAGGATAATAAATTCAAGAAAACATGGTTGTAGCATCATAAAAAAGTCTTAAAAATTCTAATTGTTCTTTAGTTTATTCCCAATCTTCATCAAAAAAATTCTACGTAATGGGTCAGCATTATGAGCATTAAGCACCATTTGTATGGGTATTTTATATTGGTAAACAACTGAAAGCATTTTGTAAAAAGAATTTCACCTTGTTTTAATATGTCTTGGAATTTTTCTTCGTGACAATTCACATAGTAAAAAAAGCTCATTAAATTCCCTAATTCTAGCAACTTTATTAGCATGAAAAATCCAGGCAACAACATATTCAATTTTCATGCAACCACAATCAAATAATGAAATACCATCTTGTACGACTAAATTTAATATATGTGCAACACATCTACCATGAAAAGCTTTATTATCAATTCTTATAATCTAACTTTTAACATACTAGCAACGTTTGTATTATTAGATGCATTATCTAATGCGACATACATTCCTTTATCAATAAGCATACAATAATCTAAAACACTCAAAATATTTGAAGCTAAATATGCACCAGTTTTTTTCTCTACACATTCTTTACAACTTAAGATTCTTTTTTGCAAATTCCAATTATGATCAATCCAATGTGTTGCAATAGTTAAATAATCATGTCCATTAACACTACGACCCATTTCCGATGTTACAGACACTCAACTATCTAATATGATAAACAACCAACGAAGATATTGACAATGTTTACCTTCATATACAAAAACATCATATTTTACCGTGTTTCTTGCAAAACCTCTAAAAGCGGGATTATAAGTTTGTTGAATATATTCAATAAAATCGGGATTTGAAGGAACACTATAAGGCAAACCAAACCAGAATTCATTTTAGCTTAATTTTCACGATCTCTTTCCTTATTATATTTAAGTTATGTTAGTGGACCTTCGGGGTTAGAAGGATCTACTGTTCCTTGAACCATACTAGAAGCCCCTACCGATTCATTAACACTAATATTAAAATCATTAACTGAATTCCTTTTTTTCTATCGGCTAATGCTTTACCTTTCTTATATTGAATTGACACACAAGATAACAAATATCTATTTAATCCCCCCATCCCACCTTGACCCCCACCTTGTCTATGTTTAAAAGGTTGCTTACACTTATTACAATTAGCAAAACTATTTTCCTTATCGAAAGTCATAAATTGCCACACAATAGAAGTTTTAGGGCGTTGATACTTCACCTTCTCCCTTGTGGGAGGTATAAGGGGTGGACGTCCACATTTTGCTCCGTTAAATTTTTAGTTTCATTTGGAACTTGTGTCATCAAACTAGTAGGTGTATGCTCTAATTCCTCTTCTCCCGAATCAACTTCTACTTCTTCACCTGAATTTTCATCAAGATTAGGATTAATATTACCATAACGTCATTCTAAACTTTCATGATCGAGTTGAACATTTGAATCAATATCATAAGAAGTATCATCAGCATAAGTAGAATCATTTGTGATAAATCTAACTCTACACATTGATTTAGATGAAGTACCACCACATTTACTATTATTTTTTCCTTACTACTTTTTTTTACCAAAATTAAATATTTTAACAATGGCACTTGTTCTTTCTCTTTTCCTTTACCGTTATTTTTTTTTGCTAGAAATCATATTTTATTATATATAAAGTGTAATATAGAAATAATAATAACACAAAAATTAAAGAAAAAAACAAAATATAAACATTATTAAAGAATGTACCAAACGTCTGTGTTAATAGCAGACGTTAAACCGATTCTTGAAACTTGTAGTTTGTTGTAAGTTGTAACTTGTAATTTGAAACTCCAATACTTGATAGCAAATATGATATATATATATATATATATATATATATATATATATATATATATATATATATGAAAATGTAGAATTGAAAATTGAAATATATGTATTATAATAATATGAGACCTAAATGGAATAGAAATTAAAACTTAAGAATTAAGATTGAGACTGGAGAGGATATAGAAAATAGATGAGAAAAATGAGAATAGATGATTTTGTAAGAAATAGTGAGGGATAGAGGGGTATAAATAATATTAAAAATGGGTTTAAAGTGTATTTATGATAACTTGAGAGTTTAAATTAAAGCATTAAAAAAGGGGGTGGTAAAGGGGTGTTGGGGAACTGAAAAAGTAAAAAAAATCCATTGGGGTGGCCTACTAGCCATTTCCCCAATAGTTGGCAATGGCTAAAATTCAAATTTTTGTTTAAAAAATAAAAATTGAAGGGGATCCCATGAACGGAGTAGTTCAGCCGGGCCGGGACCGGTCCCCTAAACGACCATAACCCTATCCTGTCAGATTCAACGGGACAGGGTCTGGCGAGCCAGTTATCGAGCTGGTCGCAGGCCGAGGCGGGCTAACCCGGTCCCGCTGCCACCCCTACACTTGGTCAAGATTTCCCTGATCTTCAGCAATGCCTGGCCTGCCCTTCTACGATCATCATCTACGGAGCGTAACTCGACCTACGGTCCAGAGGTCTCTTTTTATATACTTCTATCCCCACTGTCTTCACTTCTCCGCATCTGAACTTATTTCCTGTAAATACAATAAAACCACATAAAAAACAATGCAAAATGGCTCTAGACACACACAACTCTCATGTTAAATGTATTAAAATACCATAAACTCACGGTACATCAATTTCCAACCATATCAAGAAGTACACCTAACTCATCCTAAGCTAGAAGTTATGTCCGTTTGAAGTTAACCAAAAACTCAACTTTTACTAACTTCACAAATTTCCAAATTTCCATTCTTTCCAAAAATTCACTATTTTCTATTTTTTGTTTCTTCCTAGTTA
Source organism: Solanum sitiens (assembly GCA_016801875.1). Classification (NCBI taxonomy): domain Eukaryota; kingdom Viridiplantae; phylum Streptophyta; class Magnoliopsida; order Solanales; family Solanaceae; genus Solanum; species Solanum sitiens. Next base: position 1,341,052 of record JABWTJ010000076.1, on the reverse strand, counting down.
TTTCAAATTACGAGATGTTACAAATGCCATCTAATTCTCCTAATTTGTCGGACATTGATGCCCAAGATGATGTTGTCAAGGGTACATCAATTTCGAGCACTTCACTGGAATAGCCTGTCAAGGGTACCTTTATATCACTCTCCTCCCATTTTTTGTTTCCATCGCGCTTAGAACACTGGTTATTTCATTTTGACGGGGTAAGGCAGTTGAGTTAATATCCTTTTTTTGATTCTATGTTCTTATGGTACTTTTATTTTTGTTATGATAGTTGTTAGTTTTGATTCATTTTGTATCCCTCTCCATCATTTGCCCCATGATTTTAGAGTTTTGAAATGATTGAGAATGATTGAGTCTTCATTATTGATGTTCGAGGATCGATTTTGTTCAATATCAATATCGTGGCTAGTACTCAGGATGAGAAATGTGTTTAGTGCTAATGATCACAAGAGCAAATTGGTGTGGCTCCACTTTTGAATAATCTTTTTTATTCTTGTGTTAACTGTTGTATTTTGATGTGAGCCTTGCCATAAACATCACACATAAGCTTTTTATCTTATTAGGTTGTGCTAAATAATTGTTTTTGAAGTGCCTTTTGTGGTGATGGCTTACTTGAAATAATTCTTGTTGAATCCTAGAATTATTATTGTTAGTCCAATTTTCCAGCTTTTTGTGAATGCAAGAAGTGATCTTGGACACAAATTTTTAGAGAAAATCCACATGTTCATACCTTTTGTAACTACCTTGTGAGGGTGTGAAACCATCTTAGCAACATTAGACCCTAAACAATTTGTTGTCAACCTTATTGAAACCTGTTGTGATGAATTGTCCTTAACTTCTCACCCCTAAATCATTTTCTAAGCATTGGTTGGTTTGAATAACTATCTTAGGTCAAAACCCTAAGTTGGGGTGTGGAGAGGAAGAAATAAAGAATGCCAAATAGAAGGAAAAGAAAGAAAAAGTGAGACTCCACTTTTAAGTTTAATGAAAGTTGGAAAATTTAATTGAAGATGAAAGTGTGACGAAAAAAAACGAGTGTCCAATAAATTGATTGAAAATTGAGGTTTGAGTCTCCAAGTGAAAAAATGGAAAGAACCAGAGAAGTGGTAAGTAACTAAGACAAATTGACTACAACTTTACCGTCAACCCCATTACAAACCTAAAAGACCTTTGAGATATTCCATGACCTTTGTTGTGTGATGATTGGAAAATATGGATAAACCTATGTGAGGAAGTTGCATATATTTCTCTTTCGAAGAGTGAGAGTTGTTTTGATTCCTAACTTCTTTATTGATTTCCTTTGTGAGAGCATAGAATCATTGTTGATGTGACATTACTTGAATACATTTATTGAAATGTGTTTTTGCACTATAAGAGAAGCAATAGAGATCTTGAGCTTGGATTGATATCATCTAGTCATCATTTGAAGCTTTCTTATAATGATTGAGTGTTGCATTTTTTTGATAGCAATCATGTAGTGGCAGTTGCATGTTATCTCTAATTGAGAATTGTGGTAGACACCCTTGTTTAACTTAATGTGTTCTTGATTTACTTGAGTAAAAATGAAAGTGTAAGTTGGGGGTGTTAAGGAGTAATAGATTTATACTCATTAGAGGCCTTTTAATTTAATAATTAATGTCCTAAATGCTTACTTTGTCCTACTCTGATGATAATTAGATAATTTGTAGCTATGAAAGGAAAATGACAAGACAAGGATGAATACATGAAATAAAGGCCAAAAACATTGAAAGAAGTATAAACTCCACACTGGCAGTCGCATTACCAAAAGAGCAAATATCCTAAATGGTATGACCTCACCCAAAGTGATAGTGATCACAATTAAAGATGTTCTAGCTAGGTAGGAGACCTAAAAAGTGAAACAGAGAATCAGCAAAGATGAAGGGCTAACAAAATGGCTATTGCCGAAGGAGGAGGGACTTTGATAAAAAAAATGAAGAATTAAAAAGAGAATAAAGTGGTAGTCAGTGATCCACCAAATGTGAAAGGAAGACTTGACCGAATTTGCTAATTGAGATTCAAACATCTGAAGCCTAAAGCGAATGAAAGGTGAGCTAAAGCACAAATGACTATCTACAATCATGTTTAACGAGGCAGGATAATGTCGCAGAGTTAGTAACATAGTAAGTTTTGGGATAAATATAAAAAGCCCATGTTATAGTTGACATGCTTATATATTAGAAATTATGCCTTTAGTGTTTTTTTGGGGGGGTATTTTGGTAGTTCTAGTATGCCTATTCTTGCTATGTGATTATTCCTTATTTTGTGGTTATTGTCTCATAGTTTTTAGTGATAATTATTAGCTTTTTATTGGCCTTAGCCTATGCTTAGGATAGTGCACGGATGCTCACATTTTGGAAACGATAGGCCTTAGAGTTGGTCCAATGTCGTTTCAGTTGACTTCACTCTCGTAGATTGATATAATAGTGATCCATAATTAGGAGACAACTCAAATATAAGGTCGTTTCATCCATAATTTTAAATTGTTGTTCAACTCATATGTTTTTATAGGTAAATTTTGCATTATTTGACTATTTGGGATTGGTCTTGGAATTAGAGATGGTGTGTGTCCATGATGACTCTGAAGATGGCTTCTCCTTTGGTATTGACTAGTTTGAGGAATATCGCACGTTTAGACAATTCTGAGTTATTTCCCATGGTTTGAGGTATGTGTGCTTCCTTTTTATTATGGGTTTGAGGCGCATGTGTACTCTCTTTTAGCCGGGTTGGAGGCCCTGGCGTACCTTTATTATCCAGATTTTAGGCCATTGGAAAACCTTATTTTTAGCCATGTTTAAGGCCTTGGTGTACATTGATAGCCACGATTTGAGTACCTAGATCCTTTTTAAACATAGTTTGAGTTTGAACATACCTCTATTATCCGGGTTTAAGTCTTGATTTGGTTATTCTTTCAAACTATACTACTGTTTGAGTGCGTGATGGCCTTCGCAGTGTAGAAGTGCTCTTAAGCTTACCCTTTAGTTTCTTATGTCTAATGTGTACCCATCAAATTATGTTGGTCCTAGTTATGTGCATCTACATCTTAATACGATTCAGAACAACTGGCATTAGTATATTTAATGTATGAGTATGCGAGTTGGAATGCTAAACATAACATAGGCTTGGAAAGAATCTAAAAGAAACAATTACGTGGGTTTTATTAACTCAACTAAACTCAACTAATTTCTATATAAAGTAGTGTGAATAAATGCAATATAAATAAAATCTTTAAAACATGATTTTCAACTTTGTGTATTTAGAAATACAATGATAACTGTGTATGTATGCACATATACAATATGAACTCTATAATGTATATAAAAATATAAACATTTTCAGTCAACCCATTGAAGGTCTGTTTATCTTTTGACCGACCAGAAGAATGCCTCGTTAACCCATTGACGGTCCGTCAATGGACGCCGATAATGGCACCTGCAATTTTTCAGCAATGTCTAGGCCAAGTGAAGGGTGAACCCCACGTTCTAATTAAATGATGGATGGTTATTTTTAGCGTTTTGGGTATTTTCAGTTAGTCAAAACACTTAAGCCTAGAATTAGACTTCATTCTTCAAAACCAAAACCCCTAATTCAAAGGAAGATCTCTCAAAACCTCCATGGAAGCTTGAAGTCAAATTGGAGCTAGGAATGAAGATTCACATTGCTTTCTTCTACAATTTTGTGGGATTCTCAATATTAAGGTATGACGATCCTTCTAGAGTTAGATTTTACTCTAAAGCAAATTTCAAAGTAATTTCAATGATTTCAATGTTATGAAAAAGTCCAATTTCTACTCTAATTCTAGGGTTCTTGCATCAAAATAACTTCAAATGATTAGATTATATATTACTAATGTTAAATTTATGTTTTACAATGAAAATCTCCATGAAACCATGATCTTCTCAAAATTCCTAAATTTGGATTAGGAATTGGGTTCGTTGCTTATGACCTAATGTTGATAAAATTGGATTTAGTTCATGTTTTATTGTTGATTTCTATTTCATGGAGGATTAAGGAAGGGTGATTATGGTATTGGAAGAGGGTAAGTTGACCTAATTTCTTTACTAATGTAGAATTGATAATCGAATTGCTCTTGTGTGGTATGGTCCACTTATGGTGGACGATGCTTATTTGTTGTATATTTTATGATCATGGTATTGTCGGCATTATTATGTGAATTGTAGTATTATCATGTTATGGATTATATGGGTGTATAAAGTAAAGGAAGATGTGATACATGTAGGGTCTTATATAATGTGAATAGAACATAATTAAAGTACGTTTCCTCTAAATGATGATATGTGATGATGTTAGACTATGAAGAGTTCTTATACGATGATATGGTGTCTTTATTAGGTAGACTTAGTTGTCCCTACTGATACATGAATGATATGATGAATGTTGTGATCTTTTTACTTGGTAGGTTTAGGAACCCTTGTCTTGAATGGATGAATGAAGCTAATGAAAAGATAATGAATGTGAGTCTATTGAAAGGTTTCCTCAATAGTACTGTAATGAATGAATGGGGGACTTTGAGGTGGACGCTCTCCGTGAGTAGAGGTGTCGTGTCTAGTAACAACCTCAATATTCCTAATGATACTTCGAATGAATGAATGATAGGTTAAGTTTGGTACTCTCCGTAAGTTGAGGTGCAGTACCTAAAATAAATCTCCCTATCCCTTAACCTATACCTAATGAATGAAATAAAAGTCTACTACTCTGTGGGGATTAATGCATAGCACCAAGAGGATATGAAATGGGGTGGATACTCTCTGTGACTAGAGGTGTAGTATTTAGCAGCAACCCTTTGAGATGGGTACTCTCGTGAGTTAAGGTGTAGTAATTAGAAGAAATATCTCTATCCCTTAACTATATGCCTGCATAAGATTAGCTAGTGGTTATCCACGGCTAAAGGAATAACCCTACTTTAGGCAAGTGGGGATCCCTCATCCGGTAGCGGTTAATACTGGGATTCCATGATAAGCTCTCATGGTCTATGTAGGTTATAGCTTACCCCCTCAAAATAATGAAATGAACAAGGTCTTCCTAAGGTGTACTACTTAGGGTAGGTGGTGGAATGGGACGCCATATATGCATTGCACAAGTAGGTATTTGGAGGGAGTCTTAATGTGTCCTTAATGATAATTAATAAGTAACCACTTAAACCATTTAGAACCTCTATCTAAGGTTATCCTAAGACCCAACTAGGCGAGACATGAAGAGACCGCCCATAGAACCTCTTCAATACAAACCTAAGTGATCCTTAAGACTACCAAAGATAAGGACACTTCTTTTCCATCACAACCAACAGTTCAACATTAATTCATAAGACATAGACATAACATAATCATAACCATCACATCAGGACCATACCCTAGAACAACTCTAAATTATACTAGTGCAATGTGAAAGTAGCATACCATACTACTACTCCCACTTAGTCCTCCTTTAGAATCATCCTAGACAGGGCACATCACATTCATCAAGTTATAACATTCCTGTTAACGTTAGACATAAAACCAACATGCTTCACCAACATCATATAGAAACCCATTCATATGATAATGACTTAGAGTATGGGAGTAATACCTTGTATGTTGATGATGAACTTGTATGATGTCTTTTATACCAGGTACATGAAGCTTTATCAAAATAGCATGAAAAATCATATTTCAACTAAAATTTCCTCTTTAAAGCATGTTTTGCATGATTTCCATACTTAGTGCTTAATTGTACTCATTCCATATTTTCCTCTATTTTCTACAAAGTGTAGGTGTTGGCAAGTGAGGTGATCTTTTAGTTGAAGCTTGGGAAGTAGGAAATTTTCTCAAGATTTGGGTATGTCCTCTTATGTCGAGGACAAGACTCTTTACTTGTAGTTTTTCCTTCATTAATACAATTGTATAAGATTTGATATTTCCTTTTAATGTAAGGGCCGTGTTCCCTATGATAATGAGATGTGTCTAAAATTTCTTGTGATGAGACTTAGTTCTTCTTACCTTTTATGAAAGAGTTTCCACTTATTGTCTTTATTGTGAAAAGCTTTAATTCCGCACTACTTTTCATACCTATTTGATGAATGAATGTAAGTGGCTTGTATAATACCTCGTCGAGGTCGAATACGTCGATTACGACTAGAGGGTGCTCCCTGGTCGTTACATCAAAGTTCCTCAAATGCAAATACCACTGCAAGAAGCTCTTGCTCGGTCATAGTGTAATTCTTTTGGGCTGCATTTTGAGCTTTGCTTGCATAGTAAATAGGATGAAGTATCTTCTCACGCCTTTATCCCAATACCACGCCAAGCGCTACCCCACTTGCATCACATATGAACTCAAAAGGTTCCCCCCAATCTGGGGCAATAATGATGGGAGAAGAGACCAACTTCTTCTTTAACTCTCCAAATGTTATCAGACAAGAATCATAAAATCAAACTTACTATCCTTTTCAAGTAGTTCACAAAATAAATGTTCAATATTCGAGAAATCGTTTATGAACCTCCAATAGAATCCCGCATGCCCAAGAAAACTACTCACGCCTTTGATGGAGATAGGTGGGGGAATCTTCTGTATTACCTCGACTTTAGCTCTATCCACGTCAATGCCTTTCTCAAAAATACGATGCCCCAACACTATACTTTCTTTCACCATAAAGTGACACTTTTCCCAATTTAACAGGAAGTTACAATTTTCCAAATTATAAAAACACCTATCAAAAGAGTCTGCAACAATCGAGAAATCATCCAAGAATACCTCAATAGTGTCCTCGACCATGTCAGAGAAAATCGACATCATGCAAAGCTGGAAAGTGGCTGTCACATCCCGAGATCACACCCTAGAAGATATGGCACTCTCAGAGTGCAACCGGTGTACTTGACCTTTCGGAGGTCTTATACAAGCCCTTTCATATTGTTCATCGCATATACATAGTGAAAAGTAGTGCGAAATCAATACTTTTCACAAACATTTTCATAGTCTTTAAAATCTCTTTCATATAAAACTGATAAGAAATACTAAGTCTCATTTAATCAAATCTTAGACACATGAATACTTGGGACACGGCCCATACAGAATAGAAATATAGTACTAGTAAGTCTATTACAATACTTCAATAAGAGAAATAAAAGACATCTATGCCCTCGATTCAAATGAGGACATACTTCGACTTCACTTTAATGATGCTACGATCCAAGTCTTGCTTCCCAATGATCCTCACCTACCAACCACTATAGAGTTAGATAAAAGTAGGGAATTAGTACAACCACATGTACTAGGTATGTCATAATGCATAAAAATCATGAAAATAGACATTTATTGGAAATATGCATCTTTTTATTTAAATATCATAATATAATCATAAGAACAACACGTAACACCTTAGAAACACATAAGAAATCACTTAATCAATTTAGAACATTTTTAAGGCAACTTTAGAGTAACCTTAATTCAATGTACAATGAACTTCTTCATTATTACAGTGAAGTTACTTAATTCTACCTTAGGCACTTTATAGTATATAATCCCCTCACTAAAAGCTATCCTAAGATTCACTTAAGCAATACAAAGAGAGACCTCCCATGCACCCTCTCTAAGCATGCCTAAATGATCCTTAAGACTACTTCTGATGAGTTACATACACACTTACAAGACACCAAACACATAACATGTACGACATGACATTCTCCTTACCAAGGCTATCAAAAGACTTACTTATATACCCCTAGAATAGAACGCCCATACACTCTCTTCAAGGTTACCTAAATAATCCCTAAGACTACCTAAGTTTAGATCATGCCTAAAGAATCAACCAACTTCCCTAACTAGAGTCATTTTCAAGACTTCCCTAGATAAGACATGAAGAGATCATGCTTGATGCCCTGTTAACACTTTAACTAAGGTATACTTAAGTCACTCTAGATTAGGTACATATTCATTTACATGCTTTCTAACATAAGTCATTATTTCTTTAGTTCATTAAAAGACATTCATCACATAAAGGACATTCAAGTAATGGTCTTGGAGAAGACCTAGGGACTCTCACTAACATCTTCAAAGCCAATTGTGCAATGTCTAGATAGTGTCTCATACAACTATCTAACCTTCATAGAACTTCTCCAATACTAGTAGGTATCCCACATGATGAGAATAGGCAATAACCGAAATAGACCATGGTAGCAAAACATGGAATTTGGAGTTGTAACCTACTCCGATGGAGGGTGTTCTACTTGCCAATGGTAGAACTTAGACAAATCCCATGTAGGCACATGGTTAAGGAATATGAAGGGCTTATTTTGTATTATATCCTCATCCTTTAACTAGAACTACTTCCCTTATCATTCTCACTCGGTACTAGCCTTTGTTCTTATGGAGTAATTCACATTAAAAGTTCATATAAAGGGGTTCCATATCAAGTTTGTAACCCAATTACATTTACCCTACCAAAGAGGTCCCCTAGGGCTGCCTTACAATGGCGACAAGAAGCTAATAATGACTTTCTTAAGGATAGATATGATGCCGTTCCAGCCAACCAACCTTAAGTCCATCATTCATTACAAGAAGGATACCATTACGGCTTTCGACTTCGAGGTTCATAACCTTACCACTAGGTTCAAGGTTTCACATAAAGGACCATCTTAACATCATTCAAGGTCTCATTTCATTCATACATACAAGACTAAGAGGCTTTAGCATCCTACGTCAAGACATCTCATATTCACATTCATACATGCATCAAGTAAGGGACACAAGTCTACCACACAAGACACACTAAGGCTTAACTTTATCACATATTTTATATCATATTCAAGAAGCACATAGGCACAACCTTCATCAACTTTAGGTCACTCTATACACCACTATAACATCATCAATATAGCCATTATAAGACTCAATAACTAATTAGGAAGAATCATGCATCAACTCTAAGACTACACATACAAGAACATAGTCAAAGTCTAACATGATCACCTAAATAACATCAATGGAAGATCTCATGCATTCACATTACTTAACATGTAGGTAGATATGATCATATTTCACATAATTAACTACACAATTCATCATATTATTTCAAGTAATGCCGACAAGGTCATGATCATCATAATACATAAAGTAATGCCGATAAGGCCATATCAATCACATAACACCGCCACCATAAGTGGACCATACTAATTACAACATATTCAAGAGCTATAATACTAAAAATAAAGAGAATTATGTCATAGTACCACCAATCCATTCTCCCCACTTCAATTCTTAGCTAAATCATCCAATTCAATACCAGAAGGCCCTTAACCATGGCCGTGAACATCAATTCAATGCATAAATCATAATACTCAAGGAATCAAGGTTAATAAAATATAGATTTATCAATATAATACAACCTACCCATCAATTGAATACAATTCTTACATCATTCAATAGCACATAGAAAAGTACACTAAAATTCTTATGCATTAAGTCAATATGAAGTAATCCATAAAGTAGTCAAAAACTAGGGTTCATCAATTACATGGGTTCATAGGTAAATTGAGTTAAAATCATCTAATTAACAATAATATAATCAATACTTAATGATTCAAAATCTTTAATGCAAGAACCCATGGATAGATAATAAAATTGGACAAGTTCATCTTTGAAAAGTTTAGAAAACTTCTTTGAATATAAGCTCCTTGATGAATAGAGTTTCAAGGATCAAAAACCATACCTCAATGATGCTAATACTCCAATTTGATGAATAACAACCACTCAAATCTCCAATCCAAGCTCTTCCTTGAGTTTTGGCTTCAATAGAGTTCTAGAGAATTTCTAAGATATTTTGGTTGTTGATTTCAAAGAATGAATTCTCCTAAGTGTTAAAGTCTTATAAACATGTTTAGAATACCCAAAAGAGCCTTTATGAACCTCCCTTTCTCTTATTTGGACGTGGGATGAATTTACAACTTCATCGCTAGACATTACAGTAAGCTGCACAGAAACAGCCTCAAACAACGAGTGGCCATTGACGTCCCTTTTCCAAATTAATGGATCGTCCTGTTGGTCCGTAGTTTGGGACTAAGGCTTGTCCTTTGATGCTCTCATCCCACTCTTAAGTGTCAACCTACGCCCCTCACCTATGGAGCGTCGATTGCCTCGTAGTTTGGGATGGATTTTGACAGCTTGGGCACTCATGAAGGGTCCTTCCTCAAGGACCCCTTGTTGGTCCTTGGGGACTTTCACCCGGACGTTTCCAACTCGAATATTCTTGTATACAAGTTTAGGACATCCCACATGAATTTCATCCAAAAACAACACGTAAAACTTAACGAAACATGCTCAGACACACAAGGTCATTTCAAGGCAATCTTTTCGAACGTCCTGGACGTTCTTGGACGTTTGACCTCCAAACTTCACAAAACTTGAAACACTGCCTATATACACTATAGTAACTCATTTAAGGACCTAATAATCTCATGAAATACACATATAGATACATAACCACACATAAGACACATAGGTGACTTAGTTGTCCCTTGACGCTTGACTTCCAATACATCTAAGCTCTTAGAAACTGCCTCAAGACAACATTATAGACCAATTTAGGACCTTATACAACCATGACAACCATGTTAGGCTCTAGCTTTACCTCAGTCATTTTCGGGATCTTACAATCCCCCCCACTTGGACAACATTCGTCCTCGAAAAGACACTTGCCACTCTCCGAACACTTCAAGAATAGAGATTCAACTAGAATCTCAAAACCATACAACATAGCACCTTATAAAATACAAGCATCGAGAGAAAACATCAATTTTACACAATCAAGAGTATCACAACACAACAAGAAACTAAAATAGATTCTATAACTCATCATGTCATAAAACTCACATCCTTTATTCCAAATAGCAAAAACACATTTTAAATTCATTATAATGCTTATATACATAAGTTCTAACCACATTACAACAATTTTTGACCAAAGAATGAATTAGTCAATTTTTAAAAAATTTCACAGTGCTGTCAAAGCTACAGTGAATTAGGCAAATTTTCCAAAAATGCAACTTTTAGTCAATTCATGATGGAAACATGCTAATATGCAAGGTAAAACCATATAAACTCATGTTACAACATAATCATAACTTCATAAAATACACAATGCAAGGAATCAATGAAATTCAATTCCAACAAGACTCCTAAAAACAATGCACATGCAACAAGCTTCTATGACTTTCTAGCCCATCTACTAACCATACTCCCCCACTTAGAAGGAACTCATAACACTAAAGAGATATAAGAACTTACCATCATCATCATCACCCTCATCCGGCTTTTCTCCTCTAGTCCGGAGTTCATAGAAACGCCCCTTATTTGGAGCATCATCTTTTGGAACATTAGGAGCAACTTACCTACCATCTCTAGTAGGACAATCCCTCACTTTGTGTCCATCTTTACCACATCCAAAGCAATTACCGGTACCCAATATGCATTCCCCATATTGTCTCTTCCCACAAGTATCACATGTAAGGCTTGCCATTTTGAGAACCACCTCCTTTCTCAAATTTCACGTTAGCACCCCTAGAGTCTCCTTGAGTTGAAACCTTCTTCTTGTACCTAGGTTGAATTTGATCACAAGATCCACTCCTTTTCAAGTTTCTATAAATCCTACCAAGTTTAGACTCCTCAATACATTGACCATACACCATGAGTCTAACTAAGGTCATATCATCATGTAGCATGGCCGTATGACATTCTTCTCTCACTAAGTCGGCGACCCCGGTCACAAACCTACTCATCTTATCCCTAGTATTAGACACTAAGGATGGTGCATATCTAGACAACATTGAGAACTTCAAAGAGTACTCCTCAACACTCATATTGTCTTTCTTGAGATGGATTCTCCCTCCTCTCACGGGGAAAGTACTTTCCTAGAAAAGATTCCTTAAAGTCTTCCCACTCAATAGGACTCGACTCAACCGGCCTATTACCCTTCCATTGAGTGTACCACACTTGAGGAACATCCCTCAATTGATACGAATCTAACTCCTCCTTCTCCTTAGAGGTAAGCCCCATAACACTAAACACCTTGTACACACCATCAAGGAACTCTTGGGGATCCTATTCCACCTTAGAGCCAAGAATGATAGGAGGATTCATCCTCATAAAGTCTCTCAACCTAGAGGTCATAATGCCGTCCACAACATTACATTCATCCTAGGAGCCATACTCAAATTCACTTGAGTAGTCACGGCTCGGTCTAAAGCAAGCAAAGCCTCTCTAATTTCTCTATTAGTCAATTCCGGGTGAACCACCGGAAGATCATTAGCTCCTTCCACAATAGGGACTTGATCACCTTGAGAACCTTGAGGAACTTTGTCAACTTTCTCAACTTGAGGAGGAACTTCCTCATTCACCATTTTCTCTTCCAACCTTCTAGCGGCCATCCATCTAGTATTCATCTCCGCGAAGTACAAGGAAACACATTAAGAAAGATACTCATAACATTTACTCTACGGCACGACATAGGAGTAGAAAATAAGGGAAACTCTATCGTCCTATAGACTCTCGCCCAAAGATGTGTCGCGACTCACACCGTTGGTCGAGACTCTACTAGACGTGACTTGATGAGACTTTTTGATTCCTAAGACTACTTTCATATCCTATGCTCTAATACCAAGATTGTCACATCGCGATACCACACCCTAGAAGATATGTCACTCATGGAGTTCAACCGACGTACTTGACCTCACGGAGGTCTTATACAAGCCCTTTCGTATCGTTCATCGCATATACATAGTGAAAAGTAGTGCAGAATTAAAACTTTTCACAAACATTTTCATAGTCTTTAAAATGTCTTTCATATAACACTCATAAGAAATACTAAGTCTCATTTCATCAAATCTTAGACACAAGAGTACTTGGGACACGACCCATACACAATAGAAATATAATACTACTAAGTCCATTGCAATACTTCAATAAGAGAAATAAAAGACATCTATGCCCTCGAGTAAAATGAGGACATACTTCGACTTCACTTGAATGATGCTACGATCCAAGTCTTGCTTCCCAATGATCCTCACCTACCAACCACTATAGAGATAGATAAAAACATGGAATTAGTACAACCACATGTACTAAGTATGACATAATGTATAAAAATCATGAAAACGGATATTTATTGGAAATATGCATTTTTTATTTAAATATCATAATATAATCATAAGAAGAACATTTAACACCTTAGAAACACATAATAAATTACTTAATCAATTTAGAACATTTTTAAGGCAACTTTAGAGTAACCTTAATTCACTGTACAGTGAACTTCTTCACTGTTACAGTGAAGTTACTTAATTCTACCTTAGGCACTTTATAGTATATAATCCTCTCAATAAAAGCTATCCTAAGACTCACTTAAGAAATACAAAGAGAGACCGCCCATACACCCTCTCTAAGCATGCATAAATAATCCTCAAGACTACTTCTAATGAGACACATACACACTTACAAGACACCAAACACATAACATGTACGACATGACATTCTCCTTACCAAGGCTATCAAAAGACTTACTTAAATACTCCGAGAAGAGAAATTCCATACACTCTCTTCAAGGTTACCTAAATAATTCTTAAGACTAACTAAGTTTAGATCATGCCTAAAGAATCAACCAACTTCAAAACTAGATTCATTGGCATGACATCCCAAGATAAGACATGAAGAGATAATCCCTTATGCCCTCTTCACACTTTAACTAAGGTATGCTTAAGTCACTCTAGATTAGATACTCATTCATTTACATGCTTTCTAACATAGGTCATTATTTCATTAGTTCATTAAGAGACATTCATCACATAAAGGACATTCAAGTAATGGTCTTGGAGAAGACCTAGGGACTCTCACTAACATCTTCAAAGACTATTGTGCAATGTCTAGATAGTGTCTCATACAACTATCTAAACTTCATAAAACTTCTCCAATACTAGTAGGTATCCCACATGATGAGAATAGGCAATAACCGAAATAGACCATGGTAGCAAAACATGGAATTTGGAGTTGTAACCTACTCCGATGGAGGGTGTTCTACTTGCCAATGGTAGAACTTAGACACATCCCATGTAGGCACATGGTTAAGGAATATGAAGGGCTTATTTTGTATTATATCCTCATCCTTTAACTAGAACTACTTCCCTTATCATTCTCACTCGGTGCTAGCCTTTGTTCTTATGGAGTAATTCACATTAAAAGTTCATATAAAGGGGTTCCATATCAAGTTTGTAACCCAATTACATTTACCCTACCAAAGAGGTCCCCTAGGGCTGCCTTACAATGGCGACAAGAAGCTAATAATGACTTTCTTAAGGATAGATATGATGTCGTTCCAGCCAACCAACCTTAAGTCCATCATTCATTACAAGAAGGATACCATTACGGCTTTGGACTTCGAGGTTCATAACCTTACCACTAGGTTCAAGGTTTCACATAAAGGACCATCTTAACATCATTCAAGGTCTCATTTCATTTATACATACAAGACTAAGAGGTTTTAGCATCCTACGTCAAGACATCTCATATTCACATTCATACATGCATCAAGTAAGGGACACAAGTCTACCACACAAGACACACTAAGGCTTAACTTTATCACATATTTTATATCATATTCAAGAAGCACATAGGCACAACCTTCATCAACTTTAGGTCACTCTATACACCACTATAACATCATCAATATAGCCATTATAAGACTCAATAACTAATTAGGAAGAATCATGCATCAACTCTAAGACTACACATACAAGAACATAGTCAAAGTCTAACATGATCACCTAAATAACATCAATGGAAGATTTCATGCATTCACATTACTTAACATGTAGGTAGATATGATCATATTTCACATAATTAACTACACAATTCATCATATTATTTCAAGTAATGCCGACAAGGTCATGATCATCATAATACATAAAGTAATGCCGACAAGGCCATATCAATCACATAACACCGCCACCATAAGTGGACCATACTAATTACAACATAATTCAAGAGCTATAATACTAAAAATAAAGAGAATTATGTCATAGTACCACCAATCCATTCTCCCCACTTCAATTCTTAGCTAAATCATCCAATTCAATACCAGAAGGCCCTTAACCATGGCCGTGAACATCAATTCAATGCATAAATCATAATACTCAAGGAATCAAGGTTAATAAAATATAGATTTATCAATATAATACAACCTACCCATCAATTGAATACAATTCTTACATCATTCTTAAGACTTACTTAAATACTCCGAGAAGAGAAATTCCATACACTCTCTTCAAGGTTACCTAAATAATTCTTAAGACTAACTAAGTTTAGATCATGCCTAAAGAATCAACCAACTTCAAAACTAGATTCATTGGCATGACTTCCTAAGATAAGACATGAAGAGATCATCCCTTATGCCCTCTTCACACTTTAACTAAGGTATGCTTAAGTCACTCTAGATTAGATACTCATTCATTTACATGCTTTCTAACATAAGTCATTATTTCTTTAGTTCATTAAAAGACATTCATCACATAAAGGACATTCAAGTAATGGTCTTGGAGAAGACCTAGGTACTCTCACTAACATCTTCAAAGCCTATTGTGCAATGTCTAGATAGTGTCCCATACTACCACCTAAACTTCATAGAACTTTTCCAATACTAGTAGTTACCCCACATGATGAGAATAGCCAATAACCGACATAGATCATGGTAGCAAAACATGTAATCCGGAGTGAAAACCTACTCCGATGGAGGGTGTTCTACTTGACAATGGTAGAACTTAGACACATCCCATTAGGCACATGGTTAAGAAATATGAAGGGCTTACTTTGTATTCTAGCATCATCCTTTAACTAGAACTACTTCCTTTACCATACTCACTCGGTTCTAGCCTTTGTTCTCATGGATTAATTCACATTAAAAGTTCATATAAAGGGGTTCCATATCAAGTTCGTAACCCAATTACATTTACCCTACCAAAGAGGTCCCCTAGGGCTGCCTTATAATGGCGACAAGAAGCTAATAATGACTTTCCTAAGGATTTATATGATATCGTTCCATCCAACCAAATTTAAGTCCATCATTCATTACAAGAAGAATACCATTACGGCTTTCGACTTCAAGGTTCATAACCTAACCACAAGGTTCAAGGTTTAACATAAAGGACCCTCTTAACATCATTCAAGGTCTCATGTCATACATACATACAATACTAAGAGGCTTTAGCATCCTACGTCAAGACACCTCATCTTTATATTCATACATGCATCAAGTAAGGGACACAAGTCTACCACACAAGACATGCTAAGACTTCACTTTATCACATATTGCATATCATATTCAAGAAGCACATAGGCACAACCTTCATCACCTTTAGGTCACCCTATACACCATTATAACATCATCAATATAGCCATCATAAGACTCAATAACCAATTAGGAAAAATCATGCATCAACTGTAAGACTATACATACAAGAACATAGTCATAGTCTAACATGATCACCTAAATAACATCAATAGAAGAACACATACTTTCACATTACTTAACACGTAGGTATATATGATCATACTTCACATAATAAACTACACAATTCATCATATTACTTCAAGTAGTGCCGACAAGGACATGATCATCATAATACATAAAGTAACGCCGACAAGGACACATTAATCACATAACACCGCCATGATAAGTGGACCATACTAATCACAACATAATTCAAGAGATAAAATACTTAAAATAAAGAGAATTAGGATATCGTACCACCAATACATTCTCTCTACTTCAATCCTTAGTTAAATCATCCAATTCAATACCATAAGGCCCTTGCCCATGACCATGAACATCAATTCAATGCATAAATCGTAATGCTCAATGAATCTAGGTTAAGTCAATATAGATTTATCAATCTAATGCAACCTACACATCAATTGAATATAATTCTTACATCATTCAATAACCAATAGAAAAGTACACTAGAATTCATAAGCATTAAGTCAATATCAAGTAACCCATAAAGTAGTCAAGAACTAAGGTTCATCAATTACATGGGTTCATAGGTTAATTGAGTTAAAATAATCTAATTAAAAACAATATAATAAATACTTAATGATTCAAAACCTTTTATGCAATAAACGATCGATAGATCATAAAATTGGACAAGTTCATCTTTGAAAACTTCAGAAAACTTCTTTGAATTTGGGATCCTTGATGAATAGAGTTTCAAGGATCAAAAACCATACCTCAATGATGATAATCCTCAAATTTGATGAAGAATCACCACTCAAATCTCCAATCCAAGCTCTTTCTTGAGTTTTGGCTTCAATGGAGTTCTAGAGAATTTCTAGGATATTTTGGGTTTTGATTTTGAAGAATGAATCCACCTAAGTGTTAATGTATTATAAACATGTTTAGAATACTCAAAAGAACCTTTAGGAACCTCCCTTTATCTTATTTTTACGTGGGGTGAATTTACAAATTCACCCCTAGACATTACTGTAAGTTGCGCAGAAACATCCTCAACCAACAAATGGCCATCGACAGCCCTTTTCCTAACTAACAGACCCTCTTGTTCCGTGGTTTGGGATTGAGGCTTGTCCTTGGCTGTTCTCCTCCCACGACTAACTGTTATCCTATGCCCCTCACCTATTGGGTGTCGACTGACCAACTGGGCGTCGATTGCCTCCGTAGGCTGGGCTGGTTTTTGATAGCTTGGGCAGTCATGAAGGGTCAAGGACCCTTGGTGTGTCCTTGGGTACTTTCAGCCCGGACATTTCCAACCCGAATATTCTATTATATTAGTTTAGGACATCCCACATGAATTTCATCCAAAACAAACTCGTAAAACTCAACGAAACATGCTCAGATACACAAGGTCATTTCAAGGCAAACCTTTTTTAACGTCATGGACGTTCTTGGACGTTTGACCTCCAAACTTCATGAAACTTGACAAACTTCCTATATAAACTATAATAAATCATTTAAGGAACTCATAAGCTCATGAAATGCACATATAGAAACATTACCACACATGAAGCACATAGGTGACTTAGTCGTCGAACGTCTTAGTCGTCCCTTGACGTTTGACTTCAAATACACCTAAATCTTAGACACAGCCTCTATAACACATTATAGAAAAATTAGGACCTTAGACCACCATTACAACCATGTTAGGATTTAGCTTCACCTAAGTCATTTTCGGGATCTTAGAGTAGTTGGAGCATTGCACAACCCAAATGGCATGCGTTGAAGGAGAAGATCCCGTAGGGACAAATGAAGGTAGTTTTCTCTTGGTCTTCCAGACCTATAGAGATTTGATTAGATCAAGAATAACCATCAAAAAGCAGTACCAACCCTTTCCTACAAGTCTATCCAATATCTTATCCATGAAGGGCATCGGAAAGTGGTCCTTCTCTCTCCAAGAATTCAAGTTCCGGTAGTTCATGCAAACTCTACATCCGGTCACCAGCCACATCAGGACAAGATCATTTCTTTTATTAGGGACCACAATTATACCACCCTTTATAGGCACACACTGAATAGGGCATACCCAACTTCTATCTGCAATAGGATATATAACTCCAGCATCCAACCACTTGCTGATCTCCTTCTTAACGAGCTCTTGCATGGGAGGATTCAATCTCCTCTAATGCTCAATACTAGGCTTATGATCCGGCATGAGTTGGATTTTGTGAGAAAAAATACCAAGAGGGATCCCAATAATGTCTGAAACAGTCCACCCAATAGATCTCTTAAACCTCTTCAATACCAATACGAAGCACTCAACTTGTTGCCCATTAAGATCCGCCAAAATGATGACTAGAGAGCAGGGGCGGAGCTACCCTTATTGAAGGGGGTTCATCCGAACCCCCTTCGGCGGGAAATTATATTATTTATATATGGTTAAAATAAGTTTATATGTATATATAGTATATGTCGAACCCCTTTCGGCTACCTATTTCTACAGATTTTGAACCCCCTTATTGAAAATTCTGGCTCCGCCTCTGCTGGAGAGTGTCATCTTTACCCAAGAAGCCATACCTCAATGTGGGGGTAGATCATTGAGATCTAATTTAGGTGCCTCTTCCACAGATGGTATCGTGGGTGGGGACTCACGATTTTTCATATCCAACTCCAATATCTTTGGGTTCGAACGATATTCACACCTATCAAGTGAGGCCACTAACTCATCATACTCTTCAATGCAATCACTCTCAAA
The DNA here is from genome assembly GCA_016801875.1 of Solanum sitiens. Taxonomy (NCBI): domain Eukaryota; kingdom Viridiplantae; phylum Streptophyta; class Magnoliopsida; order Solanales; family Solanaceae; genus Solanum; species Solanum sitiens. The sequence goes on along the minus strand of JABWTJ010000076.1, from coordinate 1,321,802 downwards.
TTTCATTATGACTACAGGTAAAGCCTCAATACCCAGTCTCTCCTTGATTTGTACCTCAAAACAACTCTAAATCTGAATATTATAGTAGGTACCAATTGGAGCTCACCACTCTACTTCATGGACCTACAAATGTTGAAAGTCGCTTCTTCATGGTTAAGTCTGAACTTTATCTTCCCTTTCTCCATATCAAACAAAGAACGCCCGGTGGAAAGGAATGGTCTCCCAAGAATAATGGGAACATCAAAGTCAACCTCACAATGAAGAATAACAAAATCTGTCGGAAAAATGAATGACTCCACTTTTACTAGCACATCATAGAGTACACCAATAGCCCTCTTCACCATTCTATCGGCCATGAGTAACCGCATCGTAGGTTGATTTGAATCTCCCAATCCCAACTTCTTATAAATTGACAATGGCATGGGATTAATGCTAGCACCAAGATCACACAACGGCTTAGCAAAGTGCCAATGGTACATTGGTTAGTGAAAGCATCAGATCTTCTTTTTCCTACACAAGGGACCTTATACCAATAGCAGTGTAATGTTGCAACTTATTATCATCTTCAAAACTCACAGATCTCTTCTTTGTCAGCATGTCCTTCGTAAATTTATCATACCAGTCATTTGCTCCGAAGCATCTATCAACAAAACATTGATGAAAAGTTCTATCAACATAGTGATAAACCTACCGTATTTTCCTTCTTCGGTATTCTTCACCAATCTCTGTGGGAAAGGAGGCGGAGGTCTAGGTATGGGAAAAACTTTCTCAGTCACTAATGCCTCTTTCTATGTCGCACTCTCGGACTCTCCCGTCTTGTCAACAACATCATCATCTCACTAGTATCAATTTCCACCCCAAACAACATCAGTGTATTAATGGTTTTCTTACAACCGCGAGTAGTGACTGTGATATAATGCCCATCATTTTTTGGGTTCTGGATAGTGTTTCTTGGCAGAATGTCTCATTGGAGTGGGTTCATTTCGGTAGACAACTATGTCATCTGCTGCTCAAGATGCTTTATGGACAATGCGTTGGCATCAACTTTAATTGCAAAACTAAAATTCTCAAAAAGTACTGAAATCAACAATTGCTAATGGTTTCCAAGTTAATTTTCAAAAGCAATAACTAAACAAGAACAAATAATGTCAAACCCCCCAAAATGAGGTTTACATACCCTATATATAGAGAAATAATTCCTATATTAAAAAGAAAAAAAAAGGAAATAATTGTTTTAGATGCGTCTTTGATCTACAAGACTTACGTACGGTCCGTAGGTCCCTTCCGTGGTTCAATACATAAGAGAAATTTCAGTCTTCAAAGTCTTGATAATCTCGATTATCTTTTACAATCTAGAAGTACGGACCGTAAGTCAAACTATGGTCCGTAACTCCCTTCCGTCAATCCACACTAAGACTTTTCAGCACAGGTACTCGAACCCCTTCTCTGATCACTTCGATAGTGCTACAGTACGGTCTGTAGATCACTCTACGATCTGTAGATCACCGTCATGGTTCAACACTTGGTCAAGATTTCCCTGATCTTCAGCAATGCATGGCCTTCCCTTCTACGATCATCATCTACAGCGCGTAACTCAACCTACAGTTCGTAGGTTGCCTCCGTAGGTCTCTTTTCTACACTTCTATCCACATTGTCTTCAGTTCTTCGTGTCTAAACTTATTTCCTTTAAATACAATAAAAATAAATAAAAACCAATGCAAAATGGCTCTAGACACACACAAATCTGAAGTTACATGTATTAGAAATACCGTAAACTGACGATACATCACTTTCCAACCATATCTAGAAGTACACCTAACTCATCCTGAGTTAGAAGTTATGGACGTTTGAAGTTGACCAAAACCTCAACTTTTCCTAACTTCACAAATTTACATATTTACATTCTTTCAAAAATTTCACTATTTTCACTTACTGATTTCTTCCTAGTTATTTCTAATTGTGAGATGTTACAGATGCCATCTCATTCTCCTACTTTTTTGGGCATTCATGCCCAAGATTATGTTGTACCCTCCAACACTCTAGATTCACGCACTTCACATGCATAGACTATCAAGGCTACCTTTATATCACTCTCCTTCCATTTTAGTTTACATCGCACTAAGAACACTAGTGATTGCATTTTGGCGGGGTAAGGCACTTGTGTTAATATTCCCCTTTTTGATTCTATGTTCTTATGGTACTTTTATTTTTGTTATCATAGTTGTTGGTTTTGATTCATTTTTCATCACTCTCTATCATTTGCCCCATGATTTTGTAGTTTTAAAATGATTGAGAAATCATTATTGATGTTCGAGGATTGATTTTGTTCAATATCAGTATCGTGGATAGTACTCATGATGATAAATATGTTTAGTGCTATTGATTGCAAGAGGAAATTGGTCTGGCTCCAATTTTTAATGATCTTTTTATTCTTGTGTTAACCGTTGTATTTTGATGTGAGCCTTGCATTGAAAATCACACATAAGTTTATAGTTTTGTGCTAAATAATTGTTTTTGAAGTGCCTTTTGTGGTGATGGATTACTTGAAATAATTCTCGTTCAATCCTAGAATTATTCTTATTAGTCCAATTGTCCAACTTTTTGTGAATGCAACAAATGTTCTTGGACACAAATTTTTAGAGAAAATCTACATGTTCATACCTTTTGTGACTACCTTGTGAATATGTGAAACCATCTTCGCACCATTTGACCCTAAACTATTTGTTGTCAACCTTAGTGAAACTAGTTGTGTTAAATTGTCCTTAACTTCTCACCCCTAAATCATTTTCTAAGCATTGGTTTGCTTGAATAACTATCTTAGGTCAAAAGCCTAAGTTGGGGTGCGGAAAGGAAGAAGGAAAAAAAGCCAAATTGAAGGAAAAGAAAGAAAAAGTGAGACTCAATTTTTAAGTTTATTGAAAGTTGGAAAATTTAAATAAATATGAACGTGTGATGAAAAAAAAGGAGTGTCCAATAAAATTAATGAAAATTGAGGTTTTATTCTCCAAGTGAAAAAATGGAAAGAACCAAAGAAGTGGTAAGTAACTAAGACAAATTGACTACAACTTTACCGTCAGCCCCATTACAAACCTAAAAGACATTTGAGATCTTTCATGAACTTTGTTGTGTGATGATTGGAAAATATGGATGAACCAATGGGATGAAGCTTGCATATATTTTTCTTTCGAAGAGTGAGAGTTGTTTTGATTCCTAACTTCTTTATTGATTTCCTTTGTGAGAGCACAAAATCATTCTTGATATGACAATACTTGAATACATTTATTGAAACGTGGTTCTGCACTATAAAAGAAGCAATGGAGATCTTGAGCTTGGATTGATATCATCTAGTCATCATTTGAAGCTTTCTTATCATAATTGAGTGTTGCATTCAACTATAATTATTTTTTAAAAAAAAAAAGACAATTGAACTTTATAAAGATCCTAGTGATCACTTAAACAATTTAAAAGTGATTAACTGTCCCATTTTTCGGTCAACCCTAAGTTTAAGAAGGAAGTGAATAGACACACCAACTGATGCTTAGCACGTGTCAATTATTTTCTTTTTCTATTATTATTATTATTTTTATTTTCATATATGTTATTTCTTATTTTATTGTTTTTCTTAAAAAATCTCTATTCTTCTTCCTCAATGTTCAACTGCGTTGGTGACTTCTTTTTCACGTCGTCGATGATTCTCTATCATAGCCACTATCCATACACTTCAACACAATCTCAACCATTTTCTATAGCAAATCAAAAATAAATTGTAAAATAAAAATCACTATCAGATCTTCAGTTCTACCTCTTTCACCGTTCAATAATTTTGTGAACTTCGCCTTTAAGTTTTACTCTAAATCAATATTTGTTGTATCTACAAAGACTGGAATTCTCTCTCTGAATCAAATAGGGTATTTGTTTTACAGGGTTTGAACGTGAGAGGTGACCCCGGCGATTCTCTCTCTGTCATCGTCAAATCTTCGATGCTTCTCTCATCGGTCGTTTCCAATCTTATTCTGCAACCTCAGTACGATTTTATCTCTTTCTTTGTCAATAATCTCATTAATTTTATCTCCCGGTTAAAAATGAGAATGCGAACTCTTCTCGGTAAAATAAGTGAAGGACGATAATTTTTTTAAAAAAATTCACAAAAAAAATATTTTAATTAAATAAATGTTAAAATAAATAAATAATATTTTTTTACTTGTCGCACTTGCTAGTGACGAGCGAATTACACTCTATGTGCCACATAGGATCATAAAGCGATAATAAATCAACTCAAAACAAAAATAAAGGGGTATTAGGATCTTTTCAAAGTTTCAGTGTCTTTTTAAAAAGTGTTATAGTTTAATGGGTTAATGATGTATTTTCTCTCTTTATTTTAAATAGCAAATCAGTGTACCTTCTAGGATTATAGGGGCCAATTAGGTTTTATTTAGCTATTTACTATATTGTTCATTCGTTACTTATCTTGTGTACTTCTTAGTTAAGATATTTGTTACTATTTTCCCTTGTATGGATGTGTGTTGGGCCCTTTTCGCTTTTTATTATTGCGTTTACTTTTCAAGCTCAGTCACCCTATGATGCTTATTGAGTACCTAGTTTTTTCGTACTCATACTATACTCTTTATCTACTTTCGTGATATAGGTTCGACACCATCCACCAATGTTGATATTCAGATGATTAAAAGGACTTTTGGAGGTGAGTGTGAGCTTATGTCGTCCTAGATCACCCTCTCTACTTCCATTTAGTTTATGTCTTGTATTTTGCTTCTTGAGACAGGTTTGTTTATAGTTACATCCACATTTGGGACTTGTACTCTTTTGTAGTAGTTTTGTACATATGACTACCAGGTTTTGTGATTTGGATATATTTTTGGTTATCTATAAATTGGCTTTTGTTCTATCTTTTACGTCCTTTAAATTATGTATTTTATCCCTTTTTATTTATTTTCTACAAAGTATGCCTACTACTTGTCGTTCATGGTCATCAACTTATTTACCTACTAGTGGGCTATAGTGGGTGACATCATGACTCACATTTTGAGTCATGACAAGTTGGTATCAGAGCCCCAAGTTCACTAATATAATTTGTACCGAGGTAATGTCTAGTAAAGGTTACTGGATAGGTGTCGAGACATTTGTATTCTATCTTTAAGGGGACATAGGGCATCTTTTTGAAGAATCTATCTTTTGTATGATTATCGTGTGTCGTGTGTATAATTAGTTTCGTTGAATCTCACTTTATTCACTCTTCTAAAGGATTTCTTGCTTGTGTCGCTTAGAAACTGACGATTGTGAATGTAGCTCTAGCCAAGGATAATAGAGTACACTGAAACAAGTGGGCCAGGAACAACCTAGCCACCACATAGACCAGGTATGCCTCTAGAGCTTCAAAATACTATCGTTCAATTATTATCCATACTAGGGTGAATGCACCAAACCCTAGCTCCAACTATACCAACACTGTAGGATCAACCCACGGCAGAGGATCCATAGGTTCACATGTCATGAGTACCATCTGCTTCCTAGCCAATTTTTATGGCAATATATATTTCATTAGAGGAGAAGAGGATGCTCGGAGTGTTTTTTAAATTATTGTTGTACCGTGGTTATACGGTACTTTCAATGCTTTTAACTTAAGTTTAGTGTGTGTCTAAGGCTTTTTTGTATTAATTTTAATGTAGATTTCTCTTTGTTTTCAGGATCTATCTAGAAGGAGAATGTGAGAAGTTTTATGCTGAAATTTGTAGAAGTGGCAACCTACGCAGCCATCGGCGGTCCGTCGCGACCTCGACGGTCCGTAGGTGGCCACCGTCGTGAGAAGAAGAAGACTGACAAAGGAAGTTGGGGAATTCTGACCAAGTGTGGGGCTACAGAAGCTCTCGACGGATCGTCATAGCCACGACGGACCATCCTGCACATCCGTCAACGTCAACAGAAAGTAGCCCCAGTACCCAGATTCAGAGGATTCTAAGTATGGAACGACCGAGGGCCTTGACGGTCCGTCGTGGCCTCGACGGTCCGTTGTGGCCTCGACGGTCCGTCGTTCCAGTCGTCGACTCAGACGCATTTTTTGGATAGATTTTCCTTAAATAGGTTTCCCTCTTTTATTAGGATTCTAGTATTATAAATACCTGTAAATACCTCATTTTTGGGGTTAGACTTTTGGATATTTTTTAGTTTTATTGTTCTAAGTATTGAAGCTTGAGATTTTGGAAATTACTTTATTTTCCGGAATCGTTTGTTGCAAGTTTTTTTATTAATTCAAGTAATTTTTTGGATTATTTTCAATCTCATCAAAGTAAGTGCATGAATTTTTATCTAATTAATATGAATTGTGTGATTATTAACATGGGTAATAAACTCCATAACTAGGGTTGTGGGAACCATGGGTAAATAACAAGGTAAAATCTAACTAAAATAACAATTTTCAAATAATGTCTTGCATGTATTGATAATTCTTTCGTTTAGAAGTCTTTTTAACGGTGGCCAACGTTAGAACTTGCCTTATTACTACTTGCCAGACCAAGGAGGTAGATAATAAGAAATGAATTATCAACATAGATTTAGTATATACTATCTAATAAGCTAGTGTTGGTTGGTGCGAAGTAACAACTAAGTCAAATATCGATTATGATGCTTAATATGAGGTAAAGGGAAGGTTTAGTAAAGCATACACACGTAGCCGGACGAAGGTGAGGAGTAAAATTTCCTAGTTGCCGGACCAAGGAATTAGGGATACATAACTTACCACTTTGCATGCAAAGATATTAGGAAAGGATTGTTATAGTTAGAATTACAG
>JABWTJ010000076.1:1310000-1312500 GCA_016801875.1 Solanum sitiens | reverse complement strand
CAAGAATCTAGATGTGAGTGAATCTAGATTTGAGTATCGTGTCCTAAGAAAAAAATGAATCGGAAAAAACGAAATATGTTTTTATTGAATTGATCGTGTTCATTCATTTTGACTACTTTATTATATTTTCTCATACTAATTTCTACTCTACCTTCCCGGAGTTCATTCTCCGGGTAACTCCATTTAAACTATTCTGGTGGATTCTTTCCAATCTACTTCCTTTATGATTTCGTTCGAAATCATATAAAGACAATTCCTATTTGATATAGCTATTTGTGCAAGTATTTTACGGTTAAGAAGCAACTGTCTCTTGTACAGATCGTGTATTAATCTACTATAACTATAGGATACTCCCCTTTCGCGAATTACTGCGTTTATCCTAGTGATCCACAAATGACGAAAATCTCTCTTTTTCCTATCTCTATCCCGATGACCCGAACCTAAAGCTCTTATTTTCTGTTGAGTAATAGTTCTAGTAAGCCTTGAATGAGCCCCTCGAAAGCTTGATGCAAATAAATGAATTTTTGTTCTACGTCTCCGAGCTATATATCCCCGTTTAATTCTGCTCATTGAATAAATGAAACTTTGACGAATAACTAATTGATTGCCTTTCTTTCAGTTATTCTTTTCCCCCTACCTAGTCTATTAATAACAAAACGGATTTTTCCAATGTATAAAATCAAAATTCCAATGGCTTTGGCTACTCTAACCTTCCCGACCACGATTTTTTTATAGGTATTTCACTGCGAAATAAGACAGAACTAAGAAATTGTATTTTCCTAGGTATCAAAAATATAGTAAATAAAATAAATAAAAAAAGAAATAGTAGGTTCCTTACTTTCTATGGTTACTTCTTAAACGGTGAGGTCTTCTCTATACACCGGAGCCTTTACTTTATACTTTAATTTAATATTTAATCAACTATTTGATGTTATTGGGAACTTGTATAGTTCACATGCTTTGGCTCTACCCATGAATTATCCAGTTATAGGTCTTTCACAATCAGATCTACCTATATAGTAACAGTATTTAATTATGGAAGTTTGCTGGGTAGCTGACCCTCTTAGTCTGTTCTTGCCAGATTGGGAGCCTACCTAATCTTTATATTTTATGCTTTTTAAATAAGATTTCCTCCGCTTAATAGATAACCATTTGTTACCAATGGAGAATTTCTTATCATCTTAAATTCAGGTGATTGGATTTACACCAACGGAAACCATAAACTTCATACACAATAGAGGGATACGTTAGAGTTTTTTTTTTATAATGGATGGAGTTCCTTTTTCCATCCTATCCATTCACCGGTACTAATCATTGATACTGTAAAAGTAGTTTTCTTGCTTTTTGTGCCAGCTCATGATCTAAACGAGTCACACATACACCCTAGTACATGTCCTCGACGCTGAGGGCACCCCCGAAGAGCGGGGGATTTCGTGACATTTCTGATTGGCTGTCTTGTATTTATAATAAGTTGTTTAATAGTTGGCATGTTGAATCGTATACATAATATGATGGGTTGGTTTAGATTGATACTAACCGAAAGATGGTGAATTACTTCTATTTAATAGAATATTCAATTCGAAGATAAAATATCAAATCACAGATTTGCGCGAAATCCATGTTATGTTCCTTGAACCGCTACAAAATCAACAATTCCATAAGCTTGGGCTTCTGTTGCTGACATACAAATATCTCTTTCCATATCTTCGTGTATAACCCAGAAGGGTTGGCCCATTTTTTCTGCATAAACCCTTGTGTGTGTTTCACGCAGTTTTGCCATTTCTACCGCTTCCAGGACAAATTCGCCTACTTCTACCATATAAAAACCACTATAAGGTTCATGTATCATTACCCTGATGATATAACAAAATAAAAGCTTCCCCTATCTCGCATGATAAAGCAAAGAGAAAAGAAAGATAAAGAATAGTAAAAAGATAGAATTGAACAACCGTACAGGCATCTTTTGTGCATACGGCTCTACAAGAAAATTGACCCCCATTGAAGAAAGAGAAAAATAGAATCCATCAGACTCAGATGGGTAAATAATTAAATTGCCATCCTTCCTTTCGGAGGAATTCCAAAATACTATGATGGCTCCATTGCTTTATATGGTTTTTTTTTGTCTGTGATTCAGCAATCCCAAAGTTTCTTTTTAATCCGATCAAATAAGGAAAAATTATTTTTTTTCGTACTCTTTCATAACATAAATTTTGTTAAGAACTCTCCGGCATGAAAACAAAAAGTTTGTGACGCTGAACTGAACTCCCGATAGATAATAGAAAATCGGAAATACCCCTTATCTCATACTACTCTCCCAATACAGAATCTAATGTTTTGAAAAAAAAAACAATACAAAAATTTCTCATATCGAATTCGAAGTTCCATGCAATTATTACTTAGTATTCATATGGAGAAGGCATAGTCTTCTTTTTCTCTCAAATAAAAACCTCATTGGCGCCAAGCGTGAGGGAATGCTATACGTTTGGTAAGTTGTCCTCCG
>JABWTJ010000076.1:1295000-1302500 GCA_016801875.1 Solanum sitiens | reverse complement strand
TGTCTCCGCAACATCTTATTCTGGTAACTAGTAATTAATTCCCACCTTTCGCTTTTTGAGGGGTGGAAAGCAAAAGAAAATGTAGGGGAGGGATAGAATCACTACACTATCACGACCAACTATACCAACTCCTTAATGTAAGGATATATTTAATGCTATTTATGAAATTCAATAATAAAAATAAATAGTAAAAAATTACTTTATCTTGGATCTTGGGCAGATAGCGGGAATCGAACCCGCATCTTCTCCTTGGCAAAGAGAAATTTTATCATTCGACCATATCCGCATTTTTTTGTTCTTGATACACAATATGTACCCACATATATGATATATAACCGGATCTTATTTGTGCAGTGCCGGGACACATATTATCTTTGGAACGATTCCAATAATTTTGTTAATTATATTCTTTTTATTCAAGAAGTTTTACCCCCCTCTATTTTTTTTTTCTTTATTTGATTTGCATTTTTTGGGGGGACTTAGATTCAAATTTAATGTGTCTCACAACCGAGAAAAATTAGGGGGGTCATTTTGGTTTTGGGTCTGCGATGAATAGGTTCAAGAGATGAGAGAATTAAGGATACCCACCAGAAAGACTAATCCAATCCATAAGGAGGTACCAGAAAATACAATATTTTTGTTACTTGACCAGCCATCAGGAGAAGCAAATTAAATGGGTACGCTAATCAATAAGATTAATGAAGTAGCAATTAATTCAAAAACAGCCAATTGGAAAGCAAGAGTCATGCTTTTAATCCTCCAAGCTACGAACAAATGAACTATATACCATTTGATCCCTCTATCAGCCAAAAAATATTAATTGTGATAAAATATGTCATCGAGGGATTTTACTTTATCATGAATCCATTGATTCTATATGACTTATTACTACTCCCCCTTTCGGACTTTATTCGTACATGGAGTGGGGTGGGGGGAAATGGAATTTTCTTTTTTATTTCACAAATGGACATGCTAGATCATATATCTATATACGAATAGATAGATCGACCGGTGGATTCGCACCTGAGATCTTTCTACAGATAGTGGGGGTATCCACCCCTATAGTCATGTTCTATTCGGAGGAATAAAATAAAAATAGTCTTTCGGAAAGATGGCGGAGTGGTTGATAGCCCCGGTCTTGAAAACCGGTATAGTTTTGAACAAAGAACTATCGAGGGTTCGAATCTCTCTCTCTCCTTTTTTGCTAATTGAATAGATTTTTTTATTTAGTGGTTTTGCCCAATCTGCTGTCCGAAAGAAAAGGGAATGGCTCGGCTATCCCACCTAGCCAAGCCAGAAAAATAGATTAGATATAAATTAGATAAAATAAATGAGTTGAAAAAAAAAAGAAAAAAGGAATACTTAAGCTGATTCCAAGATGTATGATTGAATCAAAGTAATTTGTACTTCATTCAAGCATTTGATCTCCTGTCTCATATCAATTAAGAGGGGTCATGGAAAGAACAGGTTCAAAGTCGCGATCAATTCCTTTTTCAAATCTTGCTGCAGCTGCACGAGCCCTTCCTGCGTGCCACAAATGACCTAAAAAGAAGAAGAATCCTAGAACAAAATGAGAGGTAGCTAACCAACTTCTAGGAGAGACATAATTGACTGCATTGATCTCGGTAGCTACACCACCCACATAATTTAAAGAACCTAAAGAAGCATGAGTCATATATTTCGCGGAACTCCGTTCCTGCCGAGGTTGTATGTCTTTTTTCAACCTACTCAAGTCTAACCCATTTGGACCCCTTAGAGGATCTAACGATGGAGCACGCAGATCCCAAAAACACATAGTTTCTCCTCCAAAAATGACTTCTCCATTTGGGGAATGCATTAGATATTTACCTAAACTAGTAGGTCCTTGAGCGGATCCCACGTTAGCCCCAAGACGTTGGTCTCTAACTAGAAAAGTAAATGCTTGAGCTTGAGAAGCTTCTGGTCCAGTAGGCCCGTAAAATTCACTAGGATAAGCGGTATTATTGAACCAGACAAAACAAAAAGCAATAAACCAAAGACGGCTAAAGCCCCTAAACTATAATATAAGTAAGCCTCTCCAGACCATACAAGTGCGCGTCGAGCCCATGCGAAGGGTTTGGTTAAGATATGCCAGATTCCACCAAGTATACAAATGGAACCTAACCATACATGTCCTCCGATTATATCTTCTAAATCGTCCACACTAACAATCCACCCTTCTCCTCCAAAAGGGGATTTTAGTAAATAACCAAATATGATACTCGGGCTAAGGGTCAAGTTGGTAATCTTTCTTACATCTCCCCCTCCTGGAGCCCAGGTATCATATACGCCCCCAAAATAAAGAGCCTTGAATACTTGAAGAAAAGCACCTATACCTAACAAGATTAAGTGAATACCTAAAATTGTGGTCATTTTATTTCGATCTTTCCAGACATAACCAAAGAAGGGAAAAGATTCTTCAAGTGTCTCAGGTCCCAGAAGTGCATGATAAATTCCGCCAAAGCCCAATACTGTAGAAGAAATTAAATGAAGTACTCAAGATACAAAGTATGGAAAGGTGTCTATAACTTCTCCCCCAGGGCCTACCCCACAACCTAGAGTAGCTAGGTTGGGAAGTAAAATCAATCCTTGTTCATACATAGGCTTCTCGGGTACGAAATGGGCCACTTCAAATAGGTTCATTGCTCCGGCCCAGAATACGATTAATCCAGCATGGGCTACATGAGCCCCTAGTAGTTTACCGGATAGATTGATAAGTCGGGCATGCCCGGCCTACCAAGCGAAACCTGTGGTTTCTTGGTCACGACCAGCTAAGGCTAAAGTTCCATTGAAGAGCGTTTCCACGTGGTAGAACCTCCTCAGGGAATATAAGGTTTTCTGAGGCTGATGTTGAGCCGCCATCCAAGCGGGAATACCTTCGTTTAAGAGAATATTTTTGGTGTAGAAAGTCTCAAATTCAGGATCTTCCACTGCGCGAATTTCCTGAGAAACGAAGTCATAGGCACGTAAGTTCAGAGCTAGACCGACTACTCCAAGAGCACTCATCCATAAACTGGTCATTAGTACAAATAACATAGAGAAATGTAACCAACGTTTATTGGAAAAAGCAACCTCAAAGATTTGGGACCAAAAGCGGTTAGCGGTGACCATTGAATAAGTTTCTTCGGCTTGAGTCGGGTTAAAAGCACGGAATGTATTTGCACCATCACCGTCTTTAATTAAAGTATTTTCTATGGTAGCACCATGAATGGCGCATAGCAAAGCAGCGCCCAATACACCGGCAAGAATCTAGAGTGATTAATAAAGAAAATATTGCAGAATCAAAAGTGACCCTAGTTTACGGTCAGATGAATGAACCACCGGGAGCTCGTATGAGAGTTGGTTTGACTGCCCTAACTATGGCAGAATATTTCTGAGATGTTAATGAGCAAGACATACTTCTATTTATTGACAATATCTTCCGTTTCGTCCAAGCAGGATTAATAGTATCGGCCTTATTGGGTAGAATGCCTTCCGCTGTGGGTTATCAACCGACCCTAAGTACCGAAATGGGTTCTTTACAAGAAAGAATTACTTCTTCCAAAGAAGGGTGCATAACCTCTATTCAAGCAGTTTATGTACCCGCAGACGATTTGACCGACCCTGCTCCTGCTACGACATTTGCACATTTAGATGCTACTACCATACTATCAAGAGGATTGGCTGCCAAAGGTATTTATCCAGCAGTAGATCCTTTAGATTCAACGTCAACCATGCTTCAACCTCGGATCGTTAGTGAGGAACATTACGAAACCGCCCAAAGAGTTAAGCAAACTTTACAACGTTACAAAGAACTTTAGGACATTATAGCTATCCTTGGATTGGATGGATTATCCGAAGAGGATCGTTTACTCATAGCAAGAGCGCGACAAATTGAGCATTTCTTATCATAACCCTTTTTCGTAGCAGAAGTATTTACCGGTTCTCCAGGGAAATATGTTGATCCTTTCCAGAATATTAGATGGTCTTCCTGAACAGGACTTTTATTTGGTAAGTACTATCGATGAAGCTACCGCGAAGGCTATGAACTTAGAAATGGAGAGCAATTTGAAGAAATGACCTTAAATCTTAGTGTACTGACCCCTAATCGAATTGTTTTGGATTCAGAAGTGGAAGAAATTGTTTTATCTACTAATAGTGGTCAAATTGGCATATTACCAATCACGCCCCTATTGCCACAATTGTAGATATAGGGATTTTGAGAATACGCCTTAACGACCAATGGTTAACGATGGCTCTGATGGGTGGTTTTGCTAGAATAGGAAATAATGAGATCACTATTTTAGTAAATGATGCGGAGAAGGGTAGTGACATTAATCCACAAGAAGCTCAGCAAACTCTTGAAATAGCAGAAGCTAATTGGAAAAAGGCTGAAGGAAGGAGACAAAAAATTGAGGCAAATCTAGCTCTCCGACGAGCTAGAACACGGGTGGAGGCTAGCAATCCGATTTCATAACTGGTTGGTACGTTCGAATAATAAAAAGAAGTTCTCTTTCTAATCCTATTTAGATTCTGTTGGGTGAATACAATCAAATACAATCAAACAGAATCCAATTCTAATGCAAAAATTCAAATTAAAAAATGAAATAGAAAAGATACAAAATCAAAAAGCAATATCACTAAAGGTGGGTTGTAAACCTTATTAGATACCATTGACTCTGGTATCTAATAAGTTTTACCTACTATTGTATTTGAACCAATGACTCCCGCCGTATAAAATCGGTACTCTAACCACTGAGTTAAGTAGGTCATTTATCATCCCAAAGAGAACCAAATGAAACCCATCTTGTCGATGGATTATAAATATCATATTACTTATAAGCAATACTAATATAAGGAATACCACTCAAAGAGATCAAAGATTCTTGATGATGGATCATGGAATATTTCTCTTGACAAGAATTTACCTACATGATAAAATATGTATCACAAGCACTACGGGCTATAACTCAGTTGGTAGAGCAACTCGTTTACACGCGCGCCAATGTTTTTCAAGGAAGTTCATCATACAATCAGAAAAATTGATCTTGTTGAGAAATCGATGTCTTACTCCATAACTTTGAGGGAACCATAGCCTGACAAAGGGTTCGGTCCAATTTGGACGCCCATTTAGGAGGTACCAAACAAACCCCATCATTGATTTGAGATCTTGATAAGGTGAATACCTAGTCTATTCAATGCTAGGCCATAATGAGTATAAGGACCTCAAAAAAATCTCTTTTTGTCATATGAACTTTAAGGTGTATGAAGTTTCATATTTGATTTTTAAGCAGAACGATATAGACTTCATTTAACTTAGGTTGATCTAGGCCAGAGACAGACCTACGTCAAGATAATCCCACCTTTGGAACACTTTGGTAATGCTCCCAAATAATGAATCAGAGCACATGGAGCCATTTCCTTATCTTTTTTTATGTCAAGAAAAAAAATAGCAGACTGACTGATATTTAGATCAGTTAATGAAGGAGCCCAATGCAAAAAAAATGCATGTTGGGTCTTTGAAATAGTTCAGATCATTTTAATAATAAGAAGTTTGATCTGTTTTACCGAGAAGGTCTACGGTCGAGTCCGTATAGCCCTATAAAAATGCAAAATGCAATTTTTTTTTGTATAATTTGCATTTCTTCATTATTATTTCTTGCTTGTAACTAAATGAAATCTAATTATTCCTATAAGCTTACTCACGGCAATCGTTCAAGCAGATGAAAGAAAAAACGCATATCAATGGATCCAATAGATATTGATTTTTGCAATTGCAGATAAACAACCAACCTTTCGTCATTAATCTTCGGAGGTGAATTACATATTCATATCTACAATAAAGGAATTAGTGAGACTCCCTTTATTTTGATATCCCCAATCTTATTGAATTTTGGAAGTCAACTCATTTCACGGGCCTGGTGAAATGCAAAACTACGACGAGGAATTCACATGGATTTAGGAAAGGCCTACTGTATTTGTGTAAAGGCTAAAGTTTTTTGAAAAATGAATATCTTTGGTCACTTTCATTGTCAAATAGGATTTTCCTTTGTATACCTTACTTACCTCGACCTAGCGAAGCACAACAAAAAAGGTAGTCTTCTTTTTCTGTATTCAACCAAGAAAAACCCCTCCACCTGGATTCGAACCCTAATACTATTTAATAAAAGGAATATACCAACACAATATCTTCTAAATCTTGAGATGGCAATTACTATACATTCTCTTCTATTTGATTACGTGTTCTATTCTAAATCACTAAGAAAAAAATGAAAATAAAGACCTCCTGATTCTATTTATAGAAATAAATAGAAATCTTTAATGAATTTATAATTAAAGAAGAAATAAGATAAGTAATTAATTTAGAATTCCCCGTC
Source organism: Solanum sitiens (assembly GCA_016801875.1). Taxonomy (NCBI): domain Eukaryota; kingdom Viridiplantae; phylum Streptophyta; class Magnoliopsida; order Solanales; family Solanaceae; genus Solanum; species Solanum sitiens. Next base: position 1,296,126 of record JABWTJ010000076.1, on the reverse strand, counting down.
TTTAGAGAAAAAGACAAGAGAAACAAGAGAATTTGTCGAAGAGTAATATATAGTTAGAAGGTTCTACTAACTAAATAAAATGGAAATAAGTATAATGGAAATAAAATCGGATTCCAGTCGATGAATCTTGCAATGAGATATGCCCTACAATAAACCAATAAATAAAGCAAACTAGTCGGTTCGACTAAAATGAATTCTTGTTTTGACTAAATAGTTATGGATGACTTGACAATTCCAATTCAAATCAACTAATTGAATTCGGTATATTTTCCACGCTCATAGGAGTGCGTTTATGTTTCTGCTTTACGAATATGATTTTTTTGGGCATTTCTAATAATATCCATCCTTGTTCCTATTTTGGCATTTTTCATTTCCGGAGTGTTAGCCCCGATTAGCAAAGGGCCGGAGAAACTTTCTACTTATGAGTCGGGTATAGAACCAATGGGCGATGCTTGGTTACAATTTCGAATCAGTTATTATATGTTTGCTCTAGTTTTTGTTGTTTTTGATGTAGAAATGGTTTTTCTTTATCCATGGGCAATGAGTTTCGATGTATTGGGTGTATCTGTATTTATAGAAGCTTTCATTTTCGTGCTTATCTTAATTATTGGTTTAGTTTATGCATGGCGAAAGGGGGCATTGGAATGGTCTTAGCTCCTGAATATTCAGACAATAAAAAGAAAAACGGAAAAAATAAGATTGAGATAGTTATGAATTCCATTCAGTTTCCTTTAGTTGATCGAACAGCCCCAAATCCAGTTATTTCAACTACATTAAATGATCTTTCAAATTGGTCAAGACTCTCTAGTTTATGGCCGCTTCTCTATGGTAGCAGTTGTTGCTTCATTGAATTTGCTTCACTAATAGGCTCACGCTTCGACTTTGATCGTTATGGACTCGTACCAAGATCGAGTCCTAGACATTCGGATCTAATTTTAACAGCCAGAACAGTAACAATGAAAATGGACCCCTCTTTAGTGAGATTATATGAGCAAATGCCCGAACCAAAATATGTTATTGCTATGGGAGCCTGTACAATTATAGGCGGGATGTTCAGTACCGATTCTTATAGTACTGTTCGGGGAGTCGATAAGCTAATTCCTATAGATGTATATTTGCCAGGTTG